>ML346781.1:5044-54284 GCA_005239505.1 Nicotiana paniculata | reverse complement strand
ATTAATGCGCATACAATGTAAGGTATATCACATGTTAAACTATGCAATTTAGTCTCGCATCATATGTCCGCATACACTATGCATCCGATATCTCAGCTCGACCCGCTCAAGCAAATCTTCCAGAAGCCGATGCTTACTAGAAAGATAGCTAAATGTAAAATTTTCCTTAGTGAATTTGAAATTGTAAACATAACTCCAAAGACTATCAAAGGTCAAGCTTTAGCCGACCACCTCGCAGAAAATCCAGTGGATGGAGATTATGAGCCACTTACTACGTATTTTAATGATGAAAAAGTATTATTTGCTGGAGAAGATATTGCAGAATCATACCCTATATGGAGAATGTTTTTTGATGGAGTAGAAAACTTCAAAGGAGTCAGAATTGGGGAAGTCCTGATTACGGAATCTGTATAGCACTATCCAACATCGGCAAAGATAAGATTCCCATGTACCAACAATATGCCCGAATAGGAAGTGTGTGTCCTTGGGATCATAATGGAAGTTGACATGAACGTCAATGAACTTTTGTCCATAGGGGATTCCAATCTATTAATACACCAATTCCAAGGGGAATGGTACACTATAACGTTAAGATACTTCCGTACCTGCACTGCATGAAATAGCTATGCAAAAAGTTCACGAAGATTGAGTTCAAGCACATCCCTAGGATTCAGAACAAGTCCGACGATGCCCTTGCAACCCTATCATCTATGATTCATCATCCAAACAAGAAATACATCGACCCTATGGAGGTAGAGATCACGGATAAACATGCCTATTGTATCCATGTAGATGAAGAACCAGATTGTAAACCATGGTATCACGACATCAGGAAATTCATTGCAATCAAAGAATACCCGAAGAACGCTATTAATGGTCAAAAGTGAGCCCTCAGGAGGCTGGAAAACCACTTTTTCCTCAACGGGGAAGTCCTGTAAAGGAAGACCTAGATTTAGGTTTGTTGAGATTGTAGACGTTGCCGAGGCGACAAGGTTATTGGAAGAAATACATGCAGGAACGTCCGGACCCCACATGATTGGGTTCACATTACCCAAGAAGATTTCAAGGGCTGGATACTTTTGGATGACTGTGGAAAGCGACAGTATACGCTACCTAAAGAAGTGTCACCAGTGCCAGATTCACGGGGATTTCATCCGGGTTCCACCAAATGAGTTAAACGTAATGGGTTCACCCTAGTCGTTCACCGCTTGGGGCATGGACGTGATTGGACCTATAGAACTTGCCACATCAAACGGGCATCGCTTAATCTTGGTAGTTATCGACTATTTCACTAAATGGGTCGAAGTGTCTACTTACAAGGCTTCCACAAAGAAAGTAGTGGAAGATTTCGTCCAGAACAACATCGTTTGCAGATTTGGAATACCAGAGTCAATCATCATTGATAATGCCGATAACCTTAATAACGACCTCATGATAGAAATGAATAGGGCAGTCGAGGTGGTCAACAAGAATATCAAGAGGATTCTACAAAAGATAGGGGACAAACACAGATAATGGCACGAGAAACTATCTTTCACTTTACTAGGTTATCATACCACCATGAGAACAGCCACCAGGGCAACGTCGTACATGTTAGTATATGGCACTGAAGCTGTGATACCCGTAGAGGTCAAAATACCATATTTAAGGGTCATTCAAGAGACAAAATTGGATGACGCAGAGTGGATACGGGTCAGACAAGAGCAATTCATGCTCATCGACGAGAAAAGAATGGATGCAGTATGCCATGGTCAGCTGTATCAGAACAGGATGGCCAGTGTATTTAACAAGAGAATGAAGCCTCGCTAGTTTGCACCGGAGCAGTTGGTCTTGAAGAAAATCTTTCCCCGCCAAGAGGAAGCCAAAGGAAAGTTCGCACCAAACATGCAGGGTCCTTACGTGGTTCACCGAGCTCTAATCTTGGCGGAAATGGATGGGAGAATCAACACGAAGCCCATCAACTCAGACGCAATTAATAGATACTATGTTTGAAGACAAATAGAATTAGATTTTGATATAACAGAACTACGTTCAGCCTGACTTCCCACGAGGGGATACGTAGGCAACCTATGTAGGTTTAGGTTTCTCCCCCCCCCCCCCCTTCTCTTTTATAATAGAAAAACCAAATATCACTTTTATATGTTGCTCTAGGAACTATGCCAACTTGATTTCCTTAGAAGGGAATATGTAGGCAATCCTTATCGAATTGAGTCATCTTTGGTAATTGAACTACGTTCTGGCCTGATTCCATTCGGATACGTAGGAAGTCTGAGTCATACTCGGCCATTTTCATTCTTAAACTCATCATTTTGCATCTATTGTAATCGAACTATGTCTTGACCTGATTCCATTTGGATACGTAGGCTGATTGAGTCAGGCTCGGTCATCTTTATCATATTTTATCATAGCTCATGAACTACGTTCAGACCAGATCCCGTTTTGGATACGTAGGCAGCCTGAAAGGGTTCGGCCACTACCTTAGGAAAACCTTTATAATGCATTAGTTCAAATTAAGACGCAGTCGCAACAGCGAACAACCGCGTTGTTAGAGGCATCACGGAAGATCAACATCAACGGGATAAAGTTTTCAAGAAGAAACGTTCTCGTGTGGAGAAACTTTTGTAACATGTCATAATCCGGAATGACGGCATTCGCCTTAAAACTAAGTCTATTCAAAATGTTTTATAAAATTATAGTAATTTGTTCCACCTACCGGACTCCGCGGCGGAACCATATCAGAGGCCGGGGCAAACTAACATTTTGGTCAACACAAACCAACTTCCCCGCCCCCACTAAGAATTTTTCTTTTAGTGCAGGGTCAACAGGAAGCAAGGAAGAACTAAGACCACACTGGGGCAAATGACGGATCCACCGCTTGCCTAAGATTATCTTTCTTTCTCATTTACTTGAATTTTTCTTGTACAATTAAGGCTAATCTTTGAATCCTTTGCATGTACTTCGATGTCAGACCATTAATACGAAAAAAACATGCACATAGAAAACCTCATGCTCAAACAATCGGAGCACCCCGTACAAACGGACCGTTGTCTTCATCAATGGAAGCCCTACATATAGAAAACCACCTGCTCAACTAATCGGAGCACCTTGTACAAACTATCGTCGGCTTCACCAATTGAAGCCCTGTATATAGCAAACCATCATCTCAATAGATCAGAGCGCCTTATACAAATCAAATGTCGTCTTTTCCAGTCGTAGACTTGTATATAGCAAATTGTTCATCTCACCAACTGAACAATCCGCACCGTAGCTCCGTTGCAACAAATGCCAGAATAGACATTCGCAAACCTCATCACTAACGTTCTACCAATCGATGGCTACAACTTAGCTTCGTAGCCAAGAGTATCTCTTGGGAATGCTTTTATTTCCTTTGTTATTAGTTTGAATGTTTTAACGTTATGCTCATGCAACTTCAAGCATGATTACAGTTTTAATCAATCACACCCGAGCGAAAATTACTTTACACTTCAGTGAAAAGCTCCAACAAGCGAAGACGCACTCTACAAGTTAAGCTCTCCCAACAAGCAGAGACAATTCTCAGTGCAAAGATCTTCCGAAAAGCGGGGACGCACTCTACAAATCAAGCTCTCACAACAAGCAGAGACAATTTTCAAATGCTGCGATAGTTGCATAACGGTACACAGCCCGGCTAACAAATCGAGTCAAGATCAAGTATCCCATCATTGCGATCCCAAATAATGGCTCGTTGGCTGCCAGGTATCATCATCCCTGCATCATTTACATCATATCTTAATATATTTCGTATTGTAATATATTGGTATGCGTGTATTTCATTTGTTTTGCAGGAACAAACATCGCAGCATGGAACTCTTTTCTAAGAAGCAAACTAAACTACAATTCTATGAGGGACAACGAACCCATTAGTGCGCCAAGGATCCAAGTTCGAGCACAAACGACCAGTGAAACTCAAAATTTTCTAATCCTTCAAATCAAGCCGCACAATTCAAGCTATCATGAGTTCCCAATCCTCCGTCTCGCTGTATCGTCATAATAATATACTGGGGTAATTTATGTGAGTATCGCTTCCTTAAAAAATCTTCACTTCAGAACTACATGAGGCCTGATCCTCGTTAAGCCTCATGTATGTGTAAGAAATTCAAAGCCAAAATTCGGCCCCAACCTCTCTAAAATTCTTCCCAAAATCCTCCTAGAATCTTACTTAAATCCCAATCTTGCAGCTCATAATCTTCATGCCACTCTTGCAATGCACGCCTAAAGTCGGGACAAAATTGGCATTGGTTCAATTTCTTTGCCAGAAAACCCTTTCATCATCTCTGGTCAAAGAGGGGTAGCTGTTGACGGCCAATTTTGACTCTCCCTTCTAAAATTAATTTACTAATAATTAATAATTTACGATAAATATTTTAAAAGTATCTTCTGGTAATAAATACCTATTTCTACAAAATTAGTTAATTATTAGTTTTAAAATTAATCACCTAGAATTAGTATTACAAAATTACAAATATACTTACTATTTTAAGATTATAAAAATAATTAATATATATATATATATATATATATAGACACACACACACACACACACATCACATAGGCCTCATAATTAATTGACACATTACTCCTTACTTTCTAGTTAACTAGACTACTGTGTTAATAATTTGGAAATTAATGCTAAAAATAAAATATTTATAAATAATTAATTAAATTAATTAGTAATGTGTATGATAGTTTTTATTTTACTATATTTTATAGAAAATTATTAATTTTATTTAATTTAATTATATAAGGGATCAAAAGAGGCTAAAGGCTATAATGAAATTCTTTATTAAAGGTCAATTGGCCATTCTTTAAATCAAAACTAGCTCAATACCAAGCCCAATCCATAATTAACACACTCCAAACAACTCCTCCAATCCACCCTAGCGATCCTTACCATCAGTTTTGAACCAATCATTGTGTGCCACATCATCGCTCTCAATCACTCACATAACAAACGCAACTAATCCGAGCCTTCCATGACACAGATCAACAGCTCTGAATTTTTCTCCATTTTCCTTTTATTTTAATAGCCCCAGCGAGCTTAATCTTGGCCGTTGAAACAAAGGGATCTAACGGATCTCAAAATTCGTCCATGAAAGCCAAAATCCAAAATTATCAGGACAGTGGAACCAAAATATCAACGGCCCAGATCCCTTTCCGTAAGATTAACCTATGAGATGTCCCTAACTATTCTCCTAACCCTAATCATTTCCACTTTGAACGCTCGCCTCTCCTTTCCCCTCTCGTTCACTTTTCTCTCAACCTCCCATGAACAGTAATCAACAGACGTTGCACAAATTCGTGCAAGGTTATGAGATTTCTCAGCAAATCATCTCTCATGCCTCCCTATCCGTGAATCTTGATACATTTCCTTCTTCATAGATAGAATTTGAAACACCAAACATGGCTAATAAAATTAAAGCACTCATTTCATATTTATTATTTCAAATCAAAACTTGAAGAATCACCTGCTTTGTCCCTAGGCTGTGAGACCATTGATTCACTTTCCGTTTTCATTGATTAAATTCAAAACCCCTCAAATCTGAAACCCTAGCTTGAAGATGTAACTTCAACTCGCTTAAATCCTCTCATTTTGTCAAATTAGAGCACACACGAGTTTTTCAAAGTATCTATTATGAGGATTCTTTACCCAGAGGTCAAACATAGTAACCTCTGGGTTTTAAGTTTTGGCCGATTTATCCTCTGCCTTCAATGATCAATCTCCCTTCTCAAGTAAAAATCCTTGTTGTTTTCCCCTCTACTCTTCTCTTATTTCACTCAAATTGCTCACATCATCAGCTCATCGTCATCTTCCACTATCTAATTTGTATTTTGCTTATATGTTTCATGCATAGTTGAACATAAATAATATGTATCTAATGACCTTCTCTTTCTTTTGTTTTGAACATGTCACATTTGTTTGGGCCTGATGAGTTCTTGAGGGACTCAGGACAAAGTCCAGCATTGCTGCGTTTCTGAGAATTCGAATATTTTACTGTTTTGTTGCCTTAGTTTTACTGCCTTATCGCACTTTGCAACATCCTTGTTGTTATTTTTTCTCACATGTATACAACAATTATATATTGGATTGAATGTGTTACTTTATACTTTAAATCATATAAAACTTAGGCAATCCTTAAATAACATAGGATTAAAAGAAGTATTAGTTTCAGTCCCACATTCATTAATTATAAGTTATTCTATTATGTTTTCGCTAAATTTTCTTAAAGATTTGAAAGCCCAAGCTTAGCAAAGGATGACTACTCCTCTTTTAGAAAAACCAAAACTGAATCGCAAGTCTGGTCTTCAAAAAGGAAACCGTATTATTTCAAGAACATAAATTATTGTTGCCCAAAAGATTTTCAATTGGTTTTCCTTCAGGTCTAAAAATCAAGGTATTTCTTAGGCTTACTCTCATAGCATCTTCATCCTATTAGAACAAAACGCACCTCCATGCTTTAGGAATAATTGTTTAAATATAGATCTCTTTTTTTTTACATATTTTTCCTAAATACAAACATCATATATACTTTTAAGCTCTTTAAGCAGATACACACTAACATCATTTTTTCTAAAACCCTTCTTTAAATCCATCCCTTTTGAAACTACACTCTTCCGGCATAGGAATTGTGCCCTAATGTATGGTAAGCTTTAGAACACTAGTTAAGGCATCGTATAAATAATTCTAAATCTAGTCTAAGTCCTATGGAGCTACCTCAAGTAGATTTTAATGGGTGCCTAGAACCTCCCCTTAGAAAAACAAGAACCCTTATCCATAATCTCACCGGTTAGCAGACTAAGAAAGAATATGAACAACAACAACAAACCCAGTTTGATCCCAACAGGTGGGGTGTGGAGAGGATAGTCTGTACGTAGACCTTACCCCTACCTAATGCAGGTAGACAGGCTGTTTCCAATAGACCCCCAGCTCAGGAAGGGCAAGAAGAAGGAGAGGAACCATCTTTAACTATTAGGTGACGACTCTTTTTCATCAACAATAGAGAAACCACAAGCTGAATCTTATTTTGACTAGTGTAAAATATGGTGAAACACTATTGTTGATGTTGAATTTGCTTCCCACATTGCTTGGTATTGTGTTGTTGTGATGATTTCTTGGTTAGGAAGAGCCAAAATCACGAAGGGTGTTATCGTACCTTATTTGCATATTGATAACATTACTTTAGTGAACATGAGGATAAAACACGAAGGGTGATGTTGTGCACATGCTTTATTATTATTATCATGTGAGGACGAGAGTAAAATACGAAGGGTGATGTCGTGCACTTGATATATTATTTTACATGTGAGGATCAGAGTAAAGACACGAAAGGTGATACCGTGCACTTGCTTTTATATTATATCGTGAGGACAAAGTAAAAGTATGAAGGGTGATGGCGTGCAATTTGTTGACTTCATTTTCTTTACTTGATATTTGGAATGTGAATTGGGCTTTGTGATCTCGTTAAGTACTTTGATAGAGGTTTACTCAGTGATACTTTACTTTATGTTTCCGATTATTTCCCCTTTCATATGTCCCTATCCCATTGTTACTTCTGACTCTTACTTGTTATTCTGTTACTTTTGATATATAATTGTATATGTTTATAGTAGGTGTCTTGTCTTAGCCTCGTCACTAGCTCGTCGGGATTAGGCTCAACATTTACTGAGTACATTGAATCGGTTGTACTCATACTATACTTATGTACTTCTTGTGTAGATCCGGATAGTAGTACCACTAGAGTCCCGAGAGGTACTTAGCAGATACGAGGCGGTGATTCAAGTTAGTGTTGCATGCCGTTCGCATGCCTTAGAGTCACTTTCCTAGTTCCAATGTACTGTTTCCATTTTGTTTTGGAAGTATTGTATTTCCTTTCTAAACCGTGTATTTAGTATAATCTAGAAGCTCATATACTTGTGACTCGACATTTTGGGATATTCGCGTTAGACGTTGGTTTTAGACTTATTGTGTTCATATCAAAATTGCCTTTACGTTATGTTATTATAATATTGTCAGTCTTTTATAGCGGTTCTTCCTATTTATATGTTGTGAGTTGACTTGCCTAGCAAGCATTGTTAGGCGCTTTCACGACCTCGATTTGTTGGGATATCGGGTCGTGACAACTACCCAAATTTGACAAATTAAAGCACAACTCAAATGGCTGTACGGGTTTTGCTATAGGAACTTTGCCAATTGCTTTAAGAAACTCGTACTAAAACTCTTTGTATCGAAGTCTCAATTGCACCATAAGGAACCACATTGCTGATCTTTGTTCCTCCAACTCTAGTAGTCTTTTTAATGGTTAATAACTTACTGTCAAATGGTACAATTTTTCCATTGGCTAAGATTTCTATAACTCCAATAAAATATTCAACTGATGGCTCACCTGGAAATTAATAAACTCATTTGTTACTAGCGAAAGAGAAATAGATAGAGATGAGGATTTAGTTATTTAGGATTTTAATTAGGTACTCTGACGGGGGTTATGGTTTATAGGAATTGGTGAGTAATGGGTTGGGGTTAATTTAAAATAGCTTAGAAGCTCTCCATGTGGCCCCTCCGTGAAATTATATTCGATCAATAATTAGACGGTATTGGAAATATTCTATTAATAATTTAATGAAGAATAATTTTAAAAAATATCCAATAGTAAACGGGTATATTTGGAGCCATTTCGTTTTACTTTCAAACCGCCTTCCACTTCCAGCATTGGCACTGCCCAGCTAAAACTTTCTCTTTCTAAAACTTTCCTTTCTCTACTTTTCGCTCTCTTTTTTTTTCTTTTTCTCCATGTTTATTGTTCTTTGCTTTTTTTTCCTTTTGAATAGTTATCCTTTTTCAGATACTAGCAAATATCTAATGACTTTGCTCAAAGAAAGCAATACTTATAGTTTGTTTGGGCAAGTCTTTTCGAGGCCAAAAATATATATTTGTTAAAAAAATACTTTCTTTTAAGCCGAGGTATGTCGCAAAGCTTTAACAAGAAAAAAAAAAAGTACTTCTCAATATAAACATAATCAGTCTTTGAAAAACAGAAAAAAATAGATTCTGCCCAATATCACTTTTTGAAAAGTACTTTTTAGAAAAATATACTTAAAAATATTTTTTAATAGTTTGTCCAAACACTAATAGCTGTAAAAAGTATTTTTCAAATTAATTAGCAAAATACAAGTGCTTTCTAGATTAATTACCAAAAATACTTTTTTTTAAAAATACTTATTAAAATAAACTGATTTTATAAGCTTGGTCAAACAAGCTATTACATTCGGTGCCAGCTTAAGCTGTACAAATAAAAAAAAACGAGGATAATCTCATTAGTTAATTAGAGACTAGAAATAAGGAATATATTTGGGATATTTTAAAATATTTTTGGATATTTGGAGAGATTATTCTGGTAATAGAAATATGTAGTTTTAAAAAATTGGGTTGGACTTTTTGGTGGTTCTGATCTATCAACCGATCAACCGACCCCTTCTTTTCCTGCAAATTTTCAATGTTAATCCTACTTAAAGCCCGCTTAGTAATTAACTAGTTATTTGAAATATATTGATGATCATAACACCAAGTGTTGATAAACGCATTTCTTAAATGTTAAAGTTGATATATAAGTAACTAGTTAAGCATTTGGATAAAGTGTCGAACTTGATAGAAAATAGTTGATGTGTTTGATAAATATAATGAAAAATACTTTTTCCTGTTATGATAACTTAAATTTATTTAAAGTTGATTGCATTGAAAAGGAATTAAATATTGCAAGACTCCAAATTTGTGACAATCCAATTGTATCAACGCTATAGCTTGATTTGAGTTCTAGCTTTACGTTTTGTGATTTTAAGCCTTGAATAACTTCATTAATGATTTATAACTTGTGTGGAAAGTTCGTTTCGTTATTCAGGAAGTTTTGATGTGTCTTTATAAATAAATCTTGATTCTAGAACATAAAAGTTATTGGAGTTGACTACGGTTAATATTCTTGATAAACGAACAAAGATTGGTGTTTTGACGATTCTATCAGGTTCATATGATGATATTGGACTTGTACGTATATTTGATTTGGGTCACTCACCCTAGCAATTTTTAAGTGTTTATTATTGAAAGTTGGAAATGTGAGTTCATGAACATTGAATTCTTGAGTTTTGATGCATGATTTTTGCTTTTTAATGTTGTTTTGATATTTTGAGCTTACGAGCGAGTTCGTGTAAAATGTATATACTTGTTTTAATATTTGGATGGGGTATCGAGGAGCTCGGGTTTCAAATTGGTTTCGCGCTGAATTTGCTAAGTTAGGCACTACCAATGCTACAATCACCGCATTTGCGATGGTGTAATAACCCGATAGATCATCTAGAGTGTTAGAACCAAATTCTGTGTTTCGAAACCTCAAATAGCTTCTTTAAGCCTTTCTCGATTTGCGTGTGCAGTACGGATAATTTTCTGGAAGGCTTTTATGTTAAAAATACATAAAATATAAAACTTTTCCTTAAAACTTTATTTGAGTTGATTTAGGTCAATATTTTGAGCAACCGGGCCCGGATCTGTGTTTTGACGGTCCCGGTGGATCCATATCGTGATTTGGGACCTGGGCCCCGTAATCGAATTCCGAGGATCCTAGCTCGAGTTATTGAGTTTTGTCGAAAATTGAAATTTTAAAGGTTTAATGATTTTAAAGAATTGACTGATATTTGAATTTGTTGATATCGGATCCGTATTTTTGTTCCGAAATCCGGTATAGGTTCATTACGATTTTATGACTTGTCTGTCAAATTTGGTGAGAAATGGATATGTGATTCGTACGTCCGGTTGTTGAAATAGATTTCTAAAAATTTTCTTGAAAATTTGATTTGATTTTTGTATCTGATTCATAGTTCTAGGTGCTATTTTTGCGATTTGATCGTGCGAGCAAATTACTATGATGTTTTTAGACTTGTGCGCATGATTGGCTTAGAGTCCCGAGGGCTCGGGTGATTTTCGGATAGCCTACGAACCATTTTGAACTTAGAAAAAAAAATCTAGTTTTTGAAGCTTCAGCTATCATCTGGTGTTGTGCTTCGCGATCGTGAAACCTCTCTCCCGGTCGCGGAGGGGAATCTAGGCTGGGGGAGGGCTTTGTCCTACGGGAACACGGAATCATGGTCATGAACGCGAAGCACTAGGGGCCTACTCTACGCGAACGCAGACGGTCGCACGCGAACGCGTAGTTTAGTGAGGTGGGGGCTGGGATTTGACTGTTACTCTACGCGAACGTGTGACTAGGATCGCGAACGCGAAGGATAGGGGGGCTAAGCCTACGGGAACACGTAGAGTGACTCGCAATCACGTAAGCCATTTGGACACTGCTCTTCGCGAAAGCGACAGGGTTCACGCGAACGCGATGAACACCTGATGCGAGTGATTAAAACAGTCCCAAAAATAGAATTTTGCCCGTTCTTTCAAATTTACAAATCTAGCGAACCCTAGAGGCGATTTTCCCTAGTGTTTTTCTTCCCCAATTAATTTTTAAGTGATTCTAACCTATTTTCTTTCAATATTTCATTACATTTCATAAGATTTCAACCGAAAATCTAGTACTTTCATGGTGGATATTGGGGGTTTGGGTAGAATTAGGAATTTTTGTAAAATTAGAATTTAGACCTCAAATTGAGGTCAGATTTCAAAACAAATAATATAACCGAGCTCAAGGGTAAATCGGTAAATGGATTTTAGTCCGTACCTCAGGTTTTGACCAAGCGGACCTAAGGTCAATTTTTGACTTTTTTGGGAAAAGATTGGAAATTCTAAATTTATGCATTGTAATTGATTCCTTTAGAAATATTTGATATTATTGAGTCAATTATCGTTAGATACGAGTGGTTTGAAGGCGGATACTAGGGGAAAGGCCCCGATAGAGCTTTGAATTGTTCTTTGGAGCGAGATAAGTGTCGTGGTTAACCTTGAGTTGAGGGATTAGGACTTGTTTACCTATTTGCTACATGTTTAGATGTTTAGTACAATATATATGTGAGGTGACGAGTACTTATGCGTTGTGGTTCGGTCAAAGCATGCGGTGGAACTTATTTTCTTGTAATTTATTTCTTTCCTTAATCTTGATAACCATGCTTAGTTTAGTTAATTATTAAATTGATCGTTGTTTTCATATTTATGAGCTACTTGAGATATTTGAGTATTGTTTTACGAAGTTGAGGATGGTATTGTGGAAACATTATTGATGTGAGGCCTGTTCTTGCTTATTCGGTCTTCCTTTTGTTGATGTTCATTGTTTTATGTTAAGGGAGAGTGTTAATACATGAAGGGTGATGTTGTGTCGTATCTATTGATTATGATGAAAGTGAGATTAAGGGAACGAAGGGTAATGTCGTGCAGTTATTATTGTTTCACAGTGAGGTTGAGAGTAAAAGCACGAAGGGTGACGTTGTTTCGATATTATTGTTCACAGTAAAGTTGAGAGTAAAAAAACGAAGGGTGATGTCGTGTCGATATTTCTTGTTTCATAGTGAGGTTGAGAGTAAAATCACAAAGGGTGATATCGTGCAGTTTTGTTCATTACAATTTATTCATCTTGGTGGTTAAAGGCTTATTGATTGTTTCTTGTTATCATTCCCTGTAGTGTTTATCGTATCTTGTACCCCATTTATCGCATGTCCCCTCCCAAAATAAATATGTTTAGCTTTTACTTGTTATTGTGTTGTTCACATATTTTTATCTGCACAGGTTTATTTCTACCTGGTGTCTTGTCATAGCCTTGTCACTACCTCGTCGAGGTTAGGCTCGACGGAGTACATTGGGTCGATTGTATCCATACTACACTCTGCACTTCTTGTGCAGATTTTGATAATGGCCCCGGCTGTCCGTGAGGCGTTTCAGCTTGGATTTTCTTTTGGAGACTTGAGGTAGTTATGCTCGCGTCCGCAGACCTTGAAGTCCCCTTACATTTACCCTAGTTTACTATTCTTTTCGTTCGAGACAATTGTATTTATTTTAAACCATGTTTGTAAAAACTCTAGAAGCTCGTGAATTGTGACTCCAGATCCGGGTTGTACTTAGATATTAAAGATGTTTATGTTATTTTGCACTCAGTATCAATTTTTAGTTTGGCTTAATTCTTTTTACTTCTCATAATTGATTAAAATTGGCTTAAGATCCTCTAGTGTTGGCTTGCCTAGCAAGTGAAATGTTAGGCACCATCACGGTCCCGAAGGTGGCAATTCCTGGTCGTGACAAGTTGGTATCAGAGCACTAGGTTTCCTAGGTCTCACAAGTCATGAGCAGACTTAGTTGAGTATGGAAGATCGGTACAGAGACATCTATACTTATCTTTCAAAGGTTATGAAGTTTAGGAACAAATTTCACTTCTATTCTTCTTTGTCGTGCTATTTTATTCTATCATTGATGATTGAACTCTTCTATTATTGTCCTTCCGCAGATGGCGAGAACACGTGCTACGTCTTCAGCTGGACAGCAGCCGGAGCCTCAGGTGGAAGCTCCTACGAGGGGCAGGGGTCGAAGCTGGGGCCGAGGCAGAGGAAAAGCTCAGCCTAGAGCTCGAGCAGTAGCAACAGTAGAGGAGCCTCGTGTGGATTTTGATGAGGAAGTTCCAGCTCACACTGTACCTGTTGGACCAGCTCAGGTCCCGGAGGGGTTCATCGCCACCCTAGTGCTTCAAGATGCTCTAGTCCATTTGGTAGGCCTTATGGAGAGTGTGGCCCATGCTGGTACATTTCCTATGGCACCAGCCGTCTCTTAGGCTGGGGGAGGAGCATAGACTCCCTCTACTCACACTTCGGAGCAGATGGCTCCCCAGTATCAGACTCCGGCAACCCCACTAGTTGGGGTAGTTCAACCAGTTGTTGCGACATAGGCCAGTGATGGATCCGACATATCTTTAGAGGGTTTATGGAGATTGGACAAGTTTACTAAGTTCTTTCTAGTTCACTTCAGTGGTGCACCTTCAGAGGACCCCCAAGATTATCTTGATAGCTTCCATGAGGTGCTACGGAACATGGGTGTAGTGGAGACCAATAGGGTCAATTTTGTTGTATTTCAGATGATGGGTTTGGCCAAGAAATGGTGGAGGGATTATGTGTTGACCAGACCAGCTAGGTCGCCTGCTCGTACTTGGGTCCAATTCTCTCAGATCTTCCTAGAGAAGTTCCTCCCTATCATATTGAGAAAGGATTATCGTCGGCAATTCGAGCGTCTCTAGCAAGGCAGTATGACTGTTACTCAATACCAGACCTGTTTTGTTGATCTATCCTGTCATGCTCTTCTTTTGCTTCCTACTGAGAGGGAGAGGATGACGAGGTTTATAGATGGGCTCGCTCACCCCATCAGGCTTTAAATGGACGAGGATACTAAGGGTCAGATATCTTTTCAGGGGACTGCCAATGGCGCACAGTGGATCGAGGTAGTTCTTGCACAAGAGAGAAGGCAGGGGTTTGATAAGAGACCTCGTCATTCTGGTGGGTTCAGTGGCTCCTCGTCTGGAGGCAGGGGTACTTTTGGTAGAGGCTATCCTCCCAGGCCGTTTCATTCAGCACTTTAGGCATCTCACAGTGCTTCAGGTGGTCGCGTCCCTCATGTGTCTCATCCCGATCAGCTAGCCTATAGTGCAACACCAGTTCCTATTAGTGCCCCTCTGCTACAGAGTTTTCAGGGTGGTTAATTAGTCCGGCAGGGTCAGTTTTAGGGTCGCCTCCACAGTAACTGAGGTCCCGTTATACTTGTGGTGACCCGAGGCACATTGCTAGGTTTTGCCCTCGGGCACCAAGCAACTCACATCAGCAGGGTTCTCGTGCCATGGTTCCGACACCAGTTGCTACACCGCCTGCTCAGCCAGAGGTAGGGGTCAGGTAGCCAAAAGTAGAGGTCAAACTATTAGAGATGGAGGTCAGGCCATTAGAGGTGGAGGCCAGCCAGTTAGAGGTTGTCCCACTGACGTGGTTTAGAGTAGTGGGGCTCAGCCCCGATGTTATGCTTTCCCATCCAGGCCCGAGGCTGAGTCATCTAAGGCTGTTATCACAAGTATTGTTTCAGTTTTACATAGGGATGCTTCGGTTCTATTTGATCTGGGCTCTACTTATTCCTACGTGTCATCCTATTTTGCTTCGTATCTGGTCATGCCTTTTGATTCGTTGAGTGCTCATGTGTATGTGTCCACACCTGTGGGAGATTCTATTATCGTCGATCATTTCTACCATTCGTCTGTGGTCACCATTGGGAGTCTCGATACTAGCATAGATCTTGTAATTCTCGATATGGTTTATTTTTATGTCATATTGGGCATGGATTGGTTGTCACCTTATCATGTTATATTGGATCGTCATGCCAAAACGGTGACCTTAGCCTTGCCTGGGCTGCCTCAATTAGAGTGGAGAGGGATTTTTGGCCATTCTACTAGCAGGGTTATCTCTCATGTGAAGGCTCAGCGTATGGTTAAGAAGGGGTGTCTAGCTTATTTGGCTTATGTCCGTGATTCTAGTGCGGAGGTTCTTCCATGGATTCAGTACCAGTTGTTTGTGAGTTTCCAGAGGTGTTTCCTGCAAATCTGTCGGGGATGCCACCCGACAAAGATATTGACTTATGTATTGATTTGGCTCCGGAAAATCAGCCTATCTCTATTCTGCCATACCGCATGGCCCCGCCAAAGTTGAAAGAATTGAAGGAATAGTTGCAAGATTTGCTTGATAAGAGCTTCATTATACCTAGTGTCTCACTCGGAGTGCGTCCATGTTGTTTGTGAAGAAGAAGGATGGATCGATAAGGATGTGCATAGATTATCGGTAGTTGAACAAAGTCACCATCAAGAACAAGTATCTATTATCGAGGATTGATGTCTTATTTGATCAGTTTTAGGGTGTCAAGGTGTTTTCGAAGATTGATTTGAATTCTAGCTACCATCAGTTGAGGATTAGGGAATCCGATGTCCCTAAGACATCTTTTCGGACTCGGTACGGGCATTATGAGTATTTAGTGATGTCTTTTGGGTTGATAAATGCGCCCAACAACATTTATGGATTTGATGAACCGAGTGTTCAAGCCCTTTAGATTCCTTTGTGATTTTGCTTATTGATGATATCTTGATCTACTCCCGCAGTCGAGAGGAGCACGAGTAGCATATTCAGATTGTACCTTAGACTCTGAGAGACAACCAGTTATATGTCGAGTTTCCAAAGTGCGAGTTTTTGTTGGATTCAATCGCTTTCTTGGGGCACGTTGTGTTGGCAGAGGGCATTCGGGTGGATCCTAAGAAGATTGAGGCAGTTCAGAACTGGCCTAGACCCACTTTAGCCATGGAGATCCGGAGTTTCTTTGGTTTGTCGGGTTATTATCATCGGTTTGTGGAGGGGTTCTCATCTATAGCATCCCCATTGACCAGGTTGACCCAGAAAGGTGCCTCGTTAAGATGGTCAGACAAGTGTGAGGTGATCTTTTAGAAGCTCAAAACTGCTTTGACTACAGCGCCAATTTTGGTCTTGCCCACCGGTTCAGGATCTTATACGGTATATTGTAATGCATCCAATGTTGGGCTCGGTGCAGTATTGATGCAGGATGACAGGGTGATTGCATATGCGTCACGACAGTTGAAGGTTCATGAGAAGAATTACCATGTTCTTGACTTAGAGTTGGCAGCCATTGTTCATGCGCTGAAGATTTGGAGGCACTATATTTATGGCGTGTCATGTGAGGTTTTCACGGATCATCGGAGCCTTCAGTATTTGTTCAAACAAAAGGATCTCAATTCGAGGCAGAGGAGGTGGTTGGAGATATTGAAAGACTATTATATCACCATCTTGTATCATCCCGGGAAGGCCAATGTGGTGGCCGATGCCTTGAGTAGAAAGGCAGCGAGTATGGGCAGCCTTGCGTACATTCCAGTTGGTGAGAGACCGCTTGCATTAGATGTTCAGGCCTTGGCCAATCAGTTCGTGAGGTTGGATGTTTCTGAGCCCAGTTGTGTTCTAGCTTGTACAGTTGCTCAGTCTTCCTTATTTGAGCGCATCAGGGAGTGGAAGTATGATGACCCTCATTTACTTGTACTTAGGGACACAGTGCGATACAGTGGTGCCAATAAGGTTACGGTTGGATATGATGGAGTTTTGAGGATGCATGGTCGTATTTGTGTGCCCAATTTAGATGGACTTCGTGAGTTGATTATTGAGGACGCCCATAGTTCCCAGTGTTCTATTCATCCGGGTTCCGGCAAGATGTATCAAGTCTTGAGGCAGCATTATTGGTAGAGGAGGATGAAGAAGGATACAGTTACATATGTAGCTCGGTGCCTAAATTGTCAGCAAGTAAAGTATGAGCATCAGAGACCTGGTGGTCTGATTTAGAAGATAGAGGTTCCTGAGTGAAAGTGGGAGTGTATCACTATGGATTTTGTTATTAGACTCCCACGGACTCAGAGGAAGTTCGACATGGTATGGGTTATTGTGGACAGGTTGACCAAGCCAGGAATTTCATTCATGTGGAATTTACCTATTCGTTAGAGCGATTAGCGGAGATCTACATCCGCGAGATCGTCCGTCTTCACGGTGTTCCCGTGTCTATTATTTCTGATTGAGGTACGTAGTTCACCTTGCACTTTTGGAGAGCAGTACAACATGAGTTGGGCACGGAGGTTGAGTTGAGCACAGTGCTTCATCCTCAGAAGGACGTGCAGTCTGAGCGCATAATTCAGATATTGGAGGATATGCTCCATGCTTGTGTTATATATTTCAGAGGTTCGTGGTATCAGCTCTTGCCACTCGTGGAGTTTTCCTACAACAACAACTAACAGTCGAGTATTTAGATGGCTCCCTATGAGGTATTATACGGGAGGCGATGTCGATCGCCGGTTGGATAGTTCGAGCCAGGGGAGGCTCATTTGCTAGGTACAGACTTGGTACAAGATGCCTTGGATAAGGTTAAGATTGTTCAGGATCGACTTTGCACAACTCGGTCCAGGCAGAAGAGTTATACTGACTGTCGAGTTTGTGATGTTGCATTCATGGTCGGAGAGAGAGTATTGCATCGAGTTTCACCCATGAAGGGTGTGATGAGACTTGGAAAGAAGGGCAAGTTGAGCGCTAGGTACATTGGACCCTTTGAGATTCTGGAGAGAGTGGGTGAGGTGGCTTACAGGCTCGCATTGCCACCTAGTTTATCAGCAATTCATTCGGTGTTCCATGTGTCCATGCTCCGAAAGTATCACGGTGATTCATCCCGTGTTAGATTTCAGCTCATTCCAATTGGACAAGGATTTGACTTACGAGGAGGAGTCGGTGGCTATTCTAGCCCGGCAGGTTAGACAGTTGAAGTCGAAGAGTTATCCTTTAGTTTGAGTGCAGTGGAGAGCTCAGCCGGTCAAGGCAGCTTCGAGTCAGATATGCGGAGTAGATATCCACACCTTTTCATCGGTCCAGGTAATTTTTTATGTTCGTTCGAGGATGAACGGTTGTTTTAGAGGTGGAGATTATGATGACCCGATATGTCATCTAGAGTTTTAGAACCATATTCTGTGTTTTGAAGCCTCTAATAGCTTCTTTAAGCCTTCCTCTATTTGTTTGCACATTCCGAGTATTTTTTCGGAAGGTTTTTATGTTAAAAACTGATAAAATATGAAATTTTGCCTTCCAAATTCATTTGAGTTGATTTCGGTCAAAGTTTTGAGAAAATGGACCCGGATCCTCATTTTGACGGTCTCGGTGGGTCTGTATCGTGATTTGGGACCTGGGCGTATGCCCGTAATCGAATTCGGAGGTCCCTAGCTCGAGTTATTGATTTTTGTCAAAAATTGAAAGCTTAAAGGTTTAATGATTTTAAAGAATTTATTGATGTTTGAATTTGTTGATACCGGGTCCGTATTTTGGTTTTGAAATTCGGTATAGGTCCATTACTAAATTTATGACTTCCCTGTCAAATTTGGTGAGAAACGAAGATGGTTTGACGCGATTCGGACGTCCGGTTGTTGAAATAGAGGTTCTAAAGTTTCTTGAAAATTTGATTTGATTTTGGAGTACGATTCATAGTTCTAGGTGTAATTTTGGTGATTTGATCACGCGAGAAAATTTGTATGATATTTTTAGACTTGTGTGCATGTTTGGTTTGGAGCCTCGAGGGCTCGGGTGAGTTTTGGATAGCCTACAGACCATTTTGAACTTAGAAAAGAATCTGGTTTTTGAAGTTTCAGCTGTCATCTGGTGTTGTGCTTCACAATCACGAAGCCTCTCTCGTGATCGCGAAGGGGAATCTGGGCTGGCGGAGGACTTTATCCTATGGGAACGCGGAACCATGGTTGCGAACACGGAGCATTGGGGGGCCTGCTATATGCGAATGCAGTCGGTCGCACGCGAACGCGTAGTTTAGTGAGGTGGGGGCTAGGATTTGACTGTTACTCTACGTGAACGCGTGACTAGGATCGCGAGCACGAAGGTTGGGGGGGAAGCTAACTATGCGAACGTGTAGAGTGACTCGAGATCATGTAAACCATCTAGGCATTGCTCTTCGCAAACGCGTCGGGGTTCACGCGAACACACTTGGCGCCACTGATAAAAACAGTCCCAAAAATGGGATTTTGCCCATTCTTTAAAAATTCAAAACTAGAGAACCCTAGAGCGATTTTCCCAAGAGTTTTTCTTTCCCAATTCATTGGTAAGTGATTCAAACCTATTTTCTTTCAATATTTCATTACATTTCATAATATTTCAACCAAAAATCTAGTACTTTCATGGTGGAAATTAGGGGGTAGGATTAGAAATATTTGTAAAATTGGAATTTAGACGTCAAATTGAGGTCGGATTTTGAAACAAATTATATAACCGGGCTCGGGGGTGAATGGGTAAATGGATTTTGGTTCGAACCTCGGGTTTTGACCAAGCGGGCCCGGGGTTGATTTTTTACTTTTTGGGGAAAAGTTTGGAAATCCTAAGTTTATGCATTTTAATTGATTCCTTTAGTAATATTTGATATTATTAAGTCAATTGTGGTTAGATACGAATGGTTTGGAGGTGGATTCTAGGGGAAAGGCCCCGGTAGAGCTTTGAATTGGTCTTTGGAGCGAGCTAAGTGTCGTGGTTAACGTTGACTTGAGGGATTCGAACTTGTTTGCCTATTTGCTACATGTTTAGATTTTTAGTACAACGTATATGTGAGATGACGAGTATTTATGCGTTATGGTTGGGTCAAAGCATGCGATGGAACTTATTTTCTTGCATATTTTCTTCCTTCATCTTGATAACCATTCTTAGTCTAGTTAATTGTTAAATTTATCGTTCTTTTCGCATTTATGAGCTACTTGAGATATTTGGGTATTGTTTTCCAAAGTTAAGGATGGTATTATGGAATGATTGTTGATGTGAGGCCTGTTCTTTCTTATTCTGTCTTCCTTTTGTTGATGTTCACTGTTTTATGGTAAGGGAGAGTGTTAATGCACGAAGGTGATGTCGTGTCGTATCTATTGATTATGATGAAAGTGAGAGTAAAAGCACGAAGGGTGATGCCGTGTAGTGATTATTGTTTCACAGTGAGGTTGAGAGTAATAGCACGAAGGGTGATGTCGTGCTGATATTATTGTTCATAGTGAGGTTGAGAGTAAAAGCATGAAGGGTGATGCCGTGCCAATATTCTTGTTTCATAGTGAGGTTGAGAGTAAATATACGAAGGGTGATGCCGTAAATTTTTTGTTCATTATGATTTATTCATCTTGCTGGTTTAAGGCTTATTGACTGCTTCTTGTTATCATTCCATGTAGTATTTATCATATTTTGTACCTTTTTTTTTCGCATGTCCCCTCCCAAAATCACATGTTTAGCTTTTACTTGTTATTATGTTGTATGTATATTGTTATCTACAGAGGTTTATTTCTATGTGGTGTCGTCATAGCCTCGTCACTACCTCCTTGAGGTTAGGCTCGACACGTACGGAGTACATTGGGTCGGTTGTACTCATACTACACTCTGCACTTCTTGTGCATATTTTGGTATTGGTCCCAGCTGTCCGTGAGGCGTTTCAGCTTGGATTTGCTTTTGGAGACTCGAGGTAGTTCTGCTGGCGTCTGCAAACCTTGAAGTCCCTTTCCATTTCCCCTAGTTTACTGTTCTTTTTCGTTCAAGACAGTTGTTTTTATTTCAAATCCGTTTTGTAGAAACTCTAGAAGCTCGTGAATTGTGACTCCAGATCCGGATTGCACTTAGATATTAAATATGTTTATGCTTATGTTATTTCGAACTTAGTATTAATTTTCATTTCGGCTTAATTGTTTTTACTTCTCGTAATTTTTTAAAATTAGCTTAATATCCTCTAACGTTGGCTTGCCTAACAAGTGAAATGTTAGGCACCATCACGGTCCCGAAGGTGGGAATCGTGATAGATGGCCAGCTCGCAAATGCGAGGCTCGTATTTGCAAGTGCTAGCTCGCATTTGTGATATCTGGGGAGGAAGGGCTAGCTTCACATTGCAAAATTAGAAATTTTAAAGCACCTGTCAAGATTGCGACTTCTAAGATTAGGGGACCATTTCGCATTTGCAATCATTGCGTCGCATTCGCAAGCTACACAACTACAAATAAGAGTTTGCAATTGCGACGTATGTAGCTCCGTAAAAAGGGGATGGGTTCTGAGATTAAATCATTTTATTCATTTTTGAGAACTAGACTTCGTTAAGAGTTGATTTTTGAGAGGATATTTTACCCAACTTCAAGGGTTAGTAACTTTAACTTATTTGATTAATTTTCACTATTTTTCATAGATTGTCATACCTGAATCTAGGATTTCACGGACTAAAATAGGATTTTTGGGTAGTAACTTAAGATTTTATATTTTATAGATTTAGACCTCGACTTGAGGTTGGATCACGAAACAAATCATATATTTGGACTCAAAAGTGAATGGGTGATCGGGTTTGGTCTTGATTTCAGATTTTGACCAAGTGAGCTCGGGTTGACTCTTAATTTGTTGATTTTCCAAATATGTTAAAGATCGAACCTTTTTTATGCTAAGATAGTTTCTAAAGGTTATTTCAACTTATTTGTGTATTAATTGATTAGCTTTGAGTGGTTTGAAGGTTTGTTCTAAAATAAAAGCTCTTTTGGACTATAGAATTATCCCGGAAAGAGGTAAGTGCCTTGGCTAACCTTGATTTGAGGGAACTAGGTTGTATTGGATCTATTTGCTATGTGTTATGTGTGTTGGAGACAACGTATATGCATGGTGACAAGTGTACATATGTTCGTCATGGTTTGCGCATGCAAGTCATAGCCTCGTTCTTGTCTATTCGCTTCATGTATTACTTTTCTGTGCTTTAGACGGCTCGCTCAAATTACTTGGTTACTCTTACATATGCTAGTAACTATGTTTAGGCTTTATTGAGATATTTGGATATTTTAGTTCTTGAAATATTGGTTCATATATTGTTGCAAGGTTATGATTATCTCTTATGTGGCGTATTGTGATTAATCATTCACCTTGATGTTATTTATGATTCTCACCTTATTTGGTACTGATTTACACATGCTTGATGAGAGTTGATGATTTTGCACGATAAGTGTTTTCGTGATGTGAGGATGGGGTATTATGCACGACAGGTTATTCTGTGCTATGAGGTTGAGAGATATTGCACAATGGGTTGTTTCGTGCGGTGATGATGAGTGGTATATGCATGACGGATGTTTTCGTGTGGTGAGGATAGGTGATATATGCCAGACGGATGTTTCGAGCTATTGATATGATATCTTATACTCTCTCCTTTGTTTATATGAATTTGTGGACTCAACTATGTTGTATCACATTTATCATTTTATTCTTGGATTTGAATTGTGGGGATAAGTTTGGTCGTGATATTGAGGAACATGATGATTATTTCCTTTAATTGTTCATCTTACAGTTTTCTTGCAATTTTTATTATTATCTATCTTATTATTTGTCTACTATCTTCTTGTTTGTTTTCTTGCTTATTAACTGCACATATTTATAAGTGGGTGTCTTGTCTTAGCCTCATCACTATCTCGTTTAGATTCGATAATTATTAAGTACACTGGGTCGGTTATACTCATACTACACTTCTACACTATTGTCCAGATTTTGGAATTGGTCCTAGTAGAGTCTAAAGGAGTGGCTAGCTTGCACGTTCAGGGAGACTCGAGGTGGTGCTGCACCTCCATCTACAGACTCAGGAGTCCCCTTCTCCCTTTTTATTACTGTTTATTGTATCAATTAGTATTGTATTTCCATTCAAACCTTGTATTTAGTACTCCCTCCGTTTTAATTTATGTGAACCCATTTGACTGGGCATGAAGTTTAAGAAAAGAGAGAAGATTTTTGAACTTGTGGTATAAAATGAGGCACATATATTTTATATGGCTATAAATCATTGCATAAAGGTAAATTGTTTCTAAATAAGGAGGTTATTCTTTTTAACACAGACTAAAAAAATATAGGTTCACACAAATTGAAAAAGAGGGAGTACTTCTTCGGAGCTCATGTACTCCGTGATACTAGTCTTGGGAAGTTATTAGACGATTGTATTGGCTTAGACTTGTTTTGTAATTTATGAGATTTATCTTTATTTATGTTATCATGCTACTTAAATTTTAGTTTTGTGTCTCTTATTATTGCTAAGTATTGACTTGCTTAGCAAGCGGTATCAGGTGTCATCACGACCTCTTGGTTGGAATTCTAGGTCGTCATACCAATTTGTCGTTTTGAGTTCTAGCATTTTGCTTTCTTATTTGAGACTTCTGGTAGATTCATTTGGTGATTTATGAGATAAGAGTATGGATGGCACGGTCCCCGATAGGTTCGCAAGCATATTGAAACACTTGAACTGAAAGCTTAAAGTACATATAGTTGATCAAAGTTAATATATTGAGTAAATGGGCTTAGATTTTTCTCCTATAAATTTGTATGATGATTTTCGATTTGTACATATGTTTGATATAACACCCGTAAGGCTCGGATACGACTCAGCATTACCTTGAGAAAGTTGGAACGTGAAGGTTTCTTGAAGTTCAATTTTGATCATTTGTGCCTTGATTATTAGTTGTGATATTTATGTATGTATTTGGAGCCCTTGGACAAATACATCTAGGATACCTAGACTTGTCGGGATGGTTTGGAGGGGTCTCGAAGGACCGGATGAGTTTTCGGGTGTTCAGAGAAGGTGTAAAAAAATTACATCATCAGCCATTTCCGACACTTGTACCCATTTCATACTAGAGTTTATTTCACCATTAATTTTGGGAGTTAGGGAACTCAGGTAATTTTAATATACTTTATTGGGATTCGTAACTATGAAGTAGTTTGAAAATATATACTAATTAGATTTCATTGATTATCTTTGTGTATCCATTTTTTTAAATGGTATTCATATTATATCGGTTTAATTTGGTATTAATTTGATTTTGTTTGGTTCTTTACCAAATTAAATTTAATTATGAATGATTTTTTTACTTAATCAAATCAAATCATGATCGATTTTCTTTCCCGATCCGCATCCTCATCTACGATCATGAAGTGTCATTGCAAAGAGATAAGCTGAATTAGTTGAAATATTAAACCACAATTTCAAAGAGAAAATTAAAGGCCAGATGATGAATAAAAGAGCTACGAGTCTAGTTAGAAGGGAAAACCATAAAAATCTCAGTAGTTATCTAAAATTGGAAAAAGAATTTTTTTATTTTTTGATCAAATGTATATGCATTATCCACACCCAATTTAACAAAGTTTTCAACGCACAAATTACATGAAATCTTATCTGGCGCACTACAACGCAAGCTAAGTAGGGCCTCTTATTTAAAGAGTAGAGGTCCACTTATTAATTATTTCAAAAGGCATACTTAGACCATTATTAAGAATCAAAATACAAACAACTTCGGTCCACACTCCACACCACCTAAGCAATTGAAGTGAAGTTAAAATTGGCACAAGTAGTTTGTCGAAAAAGAATTGAAGATGTGAATCCCAGTCTTGATCTTGCAAGATCAAACTGCAAAAGATTATTCTCAATTGTGTATCCTCCAATCACAATAGAAGTCCTTGGGTTTACACCTCCATCCACAAAGCCAAGGCACAAAACATTTTCACTCACTTGCACCATTGAGTTTGCTCCAAATATCCTCCAAAACACATTCTCATTTTGCAAAACAAGATCAATGGATGGCACAGCTGGTCCAACTCTTGTGCTTACAATGTTTCTTGAATCAAAACAAGCCCCAAATGGTGCCACGGATGCAACTCTAGTAATGTTGACAAGTTCCTTGACAAAGAAATTTGTAATCGCATTGTATATTGAAGTTTCTAAAATGGTGTATGGATTCACTGTACTAATCTTAGTTCCACCAACACCTTGATTGTCAATTGACAACAAAGTTTTGTTTAATGGAACAACTTTTTCGTTAATCTTGATGGATTTTACTCCAATAAAGTATTCAGAAGAGGGTTCTCCTGAGGGAAAAGCTGAAGCTGTACTTACTGGATTGATAAATAGTGGAGTGTAGGAAAAATCATTATTTGAGAATTCCCTATTAGGAAGGAAAGAATAAGGTCCATCTCCAAAAAGGACAACACCCTTAGAGTTCAAACAAAGAGCAAATTTTTTAGGGAAGCTAAATTCAGCTGAGAATTGAGAAGGAAGAGATATTCTTGTCCTACCAAGACCAGCCATACCCTTAACACCACTAGCAAGTCCTTCTAAAAGAAATTTAAAGCCACAAACGAAAAGAAAATCTTTGTCACTTACATTTCTTCCAGGATTTTTACCATTAGAAGATTGTACTTGCACAGTATCAGAAGCTAATTCTCCACTAGTGGCTGTTTCAGTGATTGTGTTATCAGGAAGTAGGCCGCATGTGTTATTATTGCAACCTGGTTTAGGTGGAGAAAAGCATTGTCCACAACCGGAGCCAGCTCCGGCTAATGAACACTGGGCTGAGCGACACCGCGCAGGTTTATAGGAGGAGGAGACATAACCTTGGTCACAGTCAACCCATAAAAATTGGCCACCAAGATCAAGAGTTAAACTTACAGGGACAAGAGGTGTTCTTTGTTTGATTTGGGTGAGATATTGGAGAGTTGAAGCATCTTTTGTGATTGGGAGAATTAGGCCTTTGGGACGGAAAGAAGTTTGGTTTTGAGCCTTGGTTGTAGTAATGAAAAGAAGAGAGCATAAAAGAATGGCATGTAAACAAGAAGAAGCCATGATTACTATAGAAAAATAGTTGATACGTGATGGTGTCAAAATAGAGATAAATTGATGAAGTTTATATAGTTGAGAAAAATACAGAAAATGGTGATGATTAATTACGTGCCAACTTGGGGCAGCTATGACAATGAGTCTTATTTGCCAACTCAACAAAATCACAAAGCGCAGAGGCTTTCGTTTTTGACTTTGTTTCCTTGACTTGACTTAGTTTGTTATCTCATTCAATTTTTCATTTTTCATTTTTCAATCGGTACTCGGAATTGACATCTATATGTGCCTTTGAAGCATCAATCGAACCGACACTAATGTTTGTAAAAGAATTTCAACTTCAATTTTATTCGACCAGAAAGTTAAATAAAATTATCCAAAATCATGTAAGTAACTAACAACTTTATCCTTCAACCAATGGAAAAACATTCAACAACCCCTCCTCCCCTTCTCGTTGCATGTCCTATGATGAAAACTCGAAGCACGAACGATATGATATATGAGCCCAAAATTAGGTGAAACAAGAATAAGTATAGGTTTGACTTTAATAGCATGTAAAAAGAATTGCTTCGGACGTATTTAACTTCAAATTTAGTTCATGAGGTGAAAATTACTTAAAATCATACAAAAAGGCAAGAACTCACTCTCTCAACCATCGTGAGTCATTCTAACATAATACTTCCTTCGTCCCAATTTATATGACGTACTTCCTTTTTAGTTTGTCCCAATAAGAATGCCATACTTCTTTATTTAAAAACAATTTAACTTTAAGTTTTTTACTTTATCCTTAATGAGATGGTTTATGATCACATAAATATCTATACAATGGTTTAGATCACAAGCTTGAATATTTTTTTTCCTAAATTATGTATCAAGTCAAGCGCTGCCACATAAATTGAGAATAATATTTTCCTACACCCATTTTTTTTGTTGCTAAAAAGATGAGATATATTAAGCAGGAAATTAAGAAGGGTCGTTACAACTTGGAACCGATCTGAACGATGTAGTTCCTAACAAGTCTTTGTGGTAATTAAGGAAAGCAAATAAAGGCATTGTGCCCCATAATGTGTCTTCACGTTCAGCATATTCTTCTAACATTTGTGTGCTTGCATAATGTGCTAGAATGTGTGCGACTGAGTTTGCTTCACGGTATATGTGCTTGATTGGTGGATGGTCCATTACTGCGAGGAGGAACCTGCAATTATTTGGTAAAGTGATGTGACATCATTAGTCATGTGAGGTTCTATGATTATTGATAAAACCTGACGGTCAGTTTCCACAACCAGTGGCGTTAAGGTTTTAGTAAAGGCCAGCTCCAGTCCCTTCAATAGGGTTGTAAGTTCCTCTTGTAGTGGCGCATTAGCTACAACTCGGATGGAGAATCCCGTTATCCAGTTACCTTGGGAATCTCAAATGATCCCGTCTGCTCCTCCATAGTTGGAGTTTTTCTTGTGTGCACTATTTGTTTTAAGCTTATAGATGTTTTGTGGTGTGGCACCCTCCGTACTTGAATTCTTGTGAATTGCTTGGGAGTTTTTCTTTGTTTAGTGAAGCAGAGGTATTTAATAGTTTGGACAATTGGTGTGTTGGCGATTATTGTGGAGGTTATTTTTGAATAAGTTGTTGTTGCGGTGGAGCCAGATATACCATAGTGTAATGGGTGTGATAATGGATAATGGGACTTGTGTTTGGTCTGGTAAAGTTAGAGAATTAGAGGAAATACATAGTTTTTTAATCCACATGCTGAAATTTGGTGGAGTAAAGTCTATATGAAGGGTGTTCCAGATGGGGGTGTTTTATGGACAATCGAGAAAGATGTGTTATGTGTCCTCCACTAGATTGTAGTGGGGACAAAGGGGTAGAGCATGGTTGCTGTAGGTAGGCGCTTTATGGTTAGTAACCGTGGGAAGTATTTTAGTTTGTTATGGAAGTTGAATTTCCATATCCAAGAGTGTTCGAAGTTCCTTGATGGTTGTGCAGATATGCAATTCCTAATTAAAGAGTAGGTTGGCTTTGTGGTGAAGGATCTATCATTGGTTGGTTTCCAGAACAAGCTATCTGAGGCATTTTCAGAGAATGGTATATCGGTGCTATGGATTAATGATTGGATATTTGCAGGGAGTTCAAAGGATAATTGACTTAGGTTGTAATATGTGTGAGTGATTTGTCCCCAAGTCCGTATGTGTTGGACCTTGCATGAGAGACCTTAAAGGCAGTTGTGCGATGATCCAGTTATCCTTCCAAAGGTTGATGTGGTTGTCATTTGCTACATTCCAGACTAATCCTTTTGTGTAATGTCCCGGGATATTTAAGGGAGAAATTCAAAAATATCTAGATTTACAAGTGGTCATTCAAAAACAACCACAGTTTCAAAAGTAATCAAAATTTAGCCATTTTTCATGTAAAGATAAATCTGAACGAAAACACTATTCAAAATCCGAAAAATATTACAGCATAATGTACTGGAATTCAAGTATAATATACTGGAACTCCAGTATATTTTACTGGAGTTCCAGTATAATATGCTGGACTTCCAGCATAATATACTGGGGTTCCAGTATAATACACAGGTCCCGCATAATATGCTGGAAGTTCAAATACAGGTACTGCAATCTCCAGTATATTATGCTTGAACTTTTCGCGTGTTGGAGTTCCAGCATAATATGCTGGAAGTTCACATACAGGTACTGCAATCTCCAGTATATTATGCTTGAACTTTTCGCGTGTTGGAGTTCCAGCATAATATGCTGGAAGTTCATACACAGGTGCACCGATCTCCATTATATTATGTTGGACCGGTCTCTATTGCAGTAAAATAGTGGCTATTTCTTAATGACTTTGCAAACGCTGACTATTTTTTAATGAACAGTTTTATAACGGGCTAGCCCAAGGTATTTTTACGGTATTTAACACACTTTGATGTCCAAATCGATGACTAATTGGTTGGGAATTGGAGAAGAATAAAATTTTCATGTCCAAGGATAACTTTAAGGTCAATATATGGGTTACGGAATAAATTGAAATCAAGTTGGTTGAGTATAATATTTTAAAGACGGCAGAAACACGGAATAGCCAATTAGTATTTTGGCTACATATTTAATTAATTATTTTCTATGAAAAACAATGGTGTAAAGGAACATTACCACGTGAGCTTACAATTGAGGTAACACGTGAATTACAAGCCCGGCCGAAAGATGATGTCGTAGACCAGGGTCATTCTTATGCTTCATAAAATTGTATATAGAGACCTTTATTTGTCAGTTTTAAAAGAAACAAGATGCAGCAGTCAGGTCACGAAATTGAAACGAAAAGAAATAGGGTTTTAGCAGCCAGTTAAGGATTATGAAATAAGGGCAGTGAAATAGCTTCCCTGAAAGTTATCCTCAAAACATAAAGCATAGGTAAAGACATACACATCAGTCTTTAACTTTTGGTAGCAATGAGATGGAGAATTATTGGGATTTGAAGAATAGCTAATGCTTGTCATTTAAATTTGTATATGATAAAAATCGAGGATATCTGACTTTAAGGACTCGAGGGTATGCCTCGATAGTGAACCTGTATCAAAGCAAGTTCGGGCTCGAGGAACGAAAAGACCGAGGGATCGGGATCAGGCCGGATCAACGTCGTAGTAACAGAATCACGAGATATCCGCAATCAACCACCAATCCTGGCGAGAATCTCGGAACCGGTAGAACCATTAACGGTTGATGATATCAATCGTGTATTTTACTTCCGAAATTAGAGGAACCCTGTTCATTTGGAACGCATTATCGTTATTATCATCATACGCATCTACCACTTACGCTATTACTGAGAAATACAAAGCATTTTGCTCTTTTATTCGCTCTTAACTCTTTATAGTTCTTATTGTTCATATTACTATTGCTGCTCTTACTGTTTTTCGCACTTGATCTCGAGTCTAATCCAGATCGGGATCGATAACTTGCTACTACACTGGTTTGATCCATTTTAACTGTTTAATTCGTTTACTTATTTAGCTATTTATCAATTGGCATTGAATTAGATCACATGTCCTAATAACCACATTACAAGTTTAATTGTTACTCGTATTTCGAGGTAAACAGTTTGGCGCCCACCGTGGGGAAAGGATAATAGTGATTGTTCAGTGTTAATTCTAGTATAACACACTATTTTACGCTTGTTTCTTGTCAAGAATTTTGTTTTCAGGATAAATCATGTCAAAACTCACAAAACACAACTACACATGGTGACAACAACCTCGGACTCCACGGGGAGAATGAGAATGTTATTGCTCCGGGAATCGAGGTTCCACAGGCTCACCTCAGAGGAGCACTGCCTGCCAACCCGGTCGATGTCGGTTCACATATTGGTTTGAATGCGAATTTAGGCGGGGACCCCGATGGAAGCATACGCATAGAGGGTCGAACTGAAGGTCGAGGTACTTAGGGAAGAGGAGACGAAGGTGTTAGTCTCCAAATTATATTTGAAATGCTGCAAGCCCAACAGAACGCCATTGCCCACTTGCAAAATCAGCACATAGCTCTGAATAAGGTCGAACAAGAGGCTACTCGTCGTACCGAGTCAGTGCGTGAAAGATCAGGAGATAATACTTTGACAACTGACCCTGCTATAATGAGAATGTTCGAGGAGCTTACTAAGAGAATAGAATTGGGAGAAAAGAAAATCGAGGCCAACGACAAGAAGGTGGACTCCAAAATATTTGTGCAAAAACCATTCCCTCCAAGTGCGGCTTCGAAGCCCATACTGAAGAAGTTCAGGATGCTCGATATACAAAAATACAATGGGACCTCGGACCCCAACGAGCACGTTACCTCTTATACGTGTGCTATCAAAGGAAATGATTTGGAAGACGATGAAATTGAGTCAGTATTGCTAAAGAAATTCGGGGAGACCCTATCAAAGGGAGCTATGATTTGGTATCATGACTTGCCACCAAAATCTATTGATTCGTTCGCCATGTTGGCAGATTCATTTGTAAAGGCACACGCTGGAGTTATAAAAGTTGCAACGAGAAAATTGGACCTCTTCAATTTAAAGCAGAGGGATAACAAGATGTTACGAGAGTTTGTATCTCGATTCCAAATGGAACGTATGGAGTTGCCATCGGTTACCGACGATTGGGATGTTCAGGCTTTCACCCAAGGATTAAACGAGCGGAGTTCGATCGCATCACTCCAACTGAAGCAAAATTTGATAGAGTACCCGGCCGTGACTTGGGCAGATGTTCACAACCGATATCAATCAAATATTATAGTCGAGGACGACCAACTAGGAGCCCCCTCAGGTTCAGTGCATCCTAATCGGTCGACATGTAAAAATCAAAGAGATATTGATAGAGAATCAAGGTCAAACAAAGATCGGTATCAGCCACATGCTTCAGAAAGAAAGAATAACCATCCGGGACATAATTCTAGCCGGAACGATCGGAGGAGTGTCACAAAATTCTCGGGGACTCATGAGCAAAATTGGATTCAACAAATATGTAGATCCCACAGAAGCACCTTGATTATCATAGTACAATTTAAATGTTGATGCCTCGGGTATTGTATCGGCCATCGGGAGGATCAAAGACACTAGGGTGTACAGACCTATACAAACTGATCCCTCTCAAAGGAATCCAAACTTGATGTGAAAATACCATAGCACGCATGGTCATAGGACCGAAGGCTGCAGACACTTAAGGGGGAAGTAGCTCGATTGTTCAACAAAGGCCATCTTCGAGGATTCCTCAGTGATAGATCCAAAAATCACTTCAGGGAAGATATGTCAATAGAAGAAAATGAGCAAGAGGAACCTCAGCATGTTATCCACATGATCGTCGGCGGGGTCGACGTCCCACAAGGAACTATATTCAAATGCACCAAAGTATCGATCACGAGGGAGAAACGTACTCGAGATTATGTTCCAGAAGACACTCTCTCGTTCAACGATGAAGAAGTAGAAGGAATCTCACAATCGCACAATGATGCCCTAGTAATTTTTATTTTGCTAAATAAATTCAAGTTAAACATGTTCTCGTGGATCCAGGTAGCTCAACAAAAATAATCAGATCGAGGGTCGTAGAGCAGCTCAGCCTTCTAGACCAGATTGTACATGCATCACGAGTCCTAAACGACTTCAACATGGCTAGTGAAACAACAAAGGGAGAAATAATATTTCCAGTAAACGTGTCTTGGACCATCCAAGACACAAAATTTTATGTCATCGCACACGATATGAGGTACAATGCACTGCTCGGAAGGCCATGGATCGACAACATGAGGGTAGTACCGTCGACCCTTAACCAAATGATGAAGTTCCCAATAGTGGATAGTGTGAAAACGGTTTATGGGCAACAACACGTAGCAAAGGATATGTTTGCAGTCGACGAGGTGACGCCGATACCAGCACCTTTGACTTCAGAAAAGTCGAGCACCAAAGATAAGCAAGCGGCCAAATAGCAATCACCGTCCCTAGCCTCGACCGAATCAGATAAACAGGTAATCAAAGAAGAGGAAGAGGATTTTCTCACTCCTCGAACTTCCATCATTCACGAAGAATCAGATGCAACCAAATCAACGGTTAAAGAGCTGGAACATGTGATACTCATCGCGTATCTTCCTAAATGTAAGGTATACCAAGGAACGGGGTTAACGTCCGAACTCAGGAAAAAAATCATTCAATTTCTTATTGATAACATGGATTGCTTTGCGTGGTCCTATTTAGACATGATAGGAATCCCACCCGAGATTACAACTCATTGGTTGAGCCTGGATCCCAAGTTCAGACTGATAAAGCGAAAGAGGAGGCCTTTGTTCGAGGTGAAGCATGCTTCATAAACGAAGAGGTAACTAAGCTTCTTAAAATAGGGTCCATTCGGGAAGTCAAATATCCCGAATGGTTAGTCAACATAGTCGTAGTCCCAAAAAGGGGAACAAACTTAGAATGTTTGAAGATTATAAGGACCTGAATAAAGCATGTCGAAAGACTGTTTTCTTGCCTAACATCAATTGAATGATCGATGCTACGGCTGGACACGAGATACTTACTTTTATCGACACCTATTCTGGGTACAGCCAAATCCAGATGGACCCAGAAGACCAGGAAAAAACTTCTTTTATTACTAAGTATGGAACTTACTACTATAATGTAATGCCCTTCGGGATAAAAATATGGGGGCTACATATCAACGCCTAGTTAACAAGATGTTCGAAGAACACATAGGAAAATCAATGGAGGTTTACATTGACGACATGTTAGTTAAGTCCCTGCGCACAGAGGACCATTTGACTAATTTGCAGGAGACGTTCGAAATCTTGAGGAAATACAGCATGAAGCTTAACCCCGAAAAGTGTGCCTTCGTGGTCGACTCGGGTAAATTCCTCGGCTTCATGGTGTCAAATCAGGGGATAGAGATTAATCCCGATAAGATCAAGGCCATCAAGGACATCACCGTTGTGGATGGTGTAAAAGTCTTTCAGAGGCTAACCAGACGGATAGCGCCCTAGGCCGGTTCATATCGAGGTCGTCAGATCGGAGCCACAGGTTCTTTTCCTTACTTAAAAAGAAAAATAACTTTACATGGACTGTGGAATGTCAGCAAGCATTGGAGGAATTGAAACGGTACCTATCCAGCTCCTTTGCTCCACACCCCAAAGGCAGATGAGAAGTTATACCTATACTTGGTAGTTTCCGAGATAGCCGTAAGTGGAGTATTAGTTCGAGAAGAAAAAGGTACGCAGTTTCGAGTTTATTACGTGAGTCGGACCTTAGGAGATGTTGAAACCAGGTATCCACACCTAGAAAAATTGGCACTTCCATTAATAAACGCATCTAGAAAACCAAAGCCATATTTTCAGTGGCATCCTATATGTGTTATTACCACATATCCCCTTCGAAATATATTACACAAGGCGGAGTTATCGGGCCAAATGGGCCGTCGAACTCGAAGGGTACGATATTGAATATCAACCCCAAACGGCCATTAAGTCTCAAATATTAGCAGACTTCATGAAAAACTTTTTGCTAACCCTCGTACCCGAAGTAGAAAAGGAACTTCTGCTAAAATCGGGTACATCATCGAGGGTATGGACCCTCTTCACGAACTGAGCCTCGACGTGAATGGGTCCGGGCTTGGTATTGTTTTAAAACTGCTTACGGGCAATATTATTAGAAAATCGATTAAAACTGCCAAACTGACTAACAACGAGGCCGAGTATGAGGCTATAATTGTAGGTCTCAAACTAGCTAATAGCTTGGGAGTGGAAGTCATCGAGGCTAAATGTGACTCCCTACTGGTAGTTAACCAGGTAAACGGGACCTTCGAAGTTCGAGAGGACAGGATGCAAAGGTACTTAGACAAATTTCAGGTCACTTTGCACTGTTTCAAAGAGTGGACTCTGCAACATGTACCTCGAGAACAAAATACTGAGGCCGATGCACTTGTCAACTTGGGATCATCGGTCGACGAAGACGAAATCAGCTCGGGGACTGTGGTCCATCTCTCGAGATCTGTAATTGAGGAAGGACACGCCGAAATCAATTCTACAAGCTGAACCTGGGATTGGAGGAACAAATACATCGAATATTTGAAGAACGGGAAGCTGTCGTCGGATCCCAAGGAATCGAGGACCTTACGAACTAAAGTCGCTTGGTTCGCATTAGACAAAGACAAAATGTTATACAGAGGACGCTCGATGGTCCATTGGCAGTATGCTTGGGGTCGGGGGATACTGAATATGTTTTGCGAAAAATCCATGAAGGCACTTGTGGAAACCATTCTGGCACTGAGTAGCTAGTAAGAAAAATCCATGAAGGCACTTGTGGAAACCATTCTGGCACTGAGTAGCTAGTAAGAAAGGTCATCATAGTAGGATCCTATTAGGATAGCATGGATAAATACTCTAAGGAGTTTGTTCGAAGATGCAACAAATTTCAAAGGTTTGCACCAATGATTCACTAGCCCCATGAACAACTTCACTCGGTTCTATCCCCATGGCTATTCATGAAATGGGAAATGGACATCGTTGGTCCTCTGCCGTCGGCCCCAAGTAAAGCTAAATTCATATTATTTATGACTGATTGTTTCTCTAAATGGCTTGAAGCACGGGCTTTCGAGAAATTTAGAGAAAAAGAAGTGATCGACTTCATATGGGATCACATTGCATGTCGATTCGGGATACCTGCGGAGATAGTGTGTGATAATGGCAAACAATTCATCGGCAGTAAAGTGACGAAGTTCCTCGAAGATCATAAAATAAAGAGGATACTATCGACGCCATATCACCCTAGTGTGAACGGACATGCCGAATCAACAAATAAAACTATCATCCAAAACTTGAAGAAAAGGCTAAATGAAACCAAAGGGAAGTGGAGAGAAAGATTTCCCAAGGTTTTATGGGCATATCAGACGACATCGAAGTCCATTACCGGAGCAACTCCATTTTCTTTAGTTTATGGCTCCGAAGCCTTAATACTTGTCAAAGTTGGAGAGCCCAGCGCCAGGTTTTGACATGCAACGGAAAAATTAAACCACGAGGCAATGAATACCAGCCTCGAATTGTTAGATGAAAGCGAGAAGAGGCACTCGTTCGAATGGTCGCGCAAAAGCAACGAATCGAGAGGTATTACAACAGAAGAACCAATCTTCGACACTTCAAAGTTGGGGACTTGGTCTTAAGTAAAATCACCATCAATACCTAAGACCCTAATGAAGGGAAACTCGGTCCTAACTGGAAAGGACCCTATCAAATCCTCGACATAGTCGGGAAAGGATCGTACAAGCTTGGAAATACGGATGGCGAGCCATTGTCGAATAATTCGAATATATCACTCCTCAAGCGATATTATTGCTAAGGTATGGATTTCTCCTTTTTCATTTACTTAACTATTCAAAACTAACTTGTTGCAGGTATACGGTCCAAGAAATCAAGACTTCAGGTTTTAAAGTACGCGTTGCACTCTTTTTCCCTTAGATCAGTTTTATCTCAAATGGTTTTTTCCAGCAAGGTTTTTAACGAGGCAACAACTATGTGCTACTTGGGGATAATTCAACAGTATCCAATGCTTATTTGCAATCAACCTCGAATACTGGGGGGCATCATCCTCAGATGTTATGTAAATGGATATCGATAGGAAGAATTTTGTAATGGGTCAAACGGTCGAATAAACAATGTCCATATAGATTAGCCGATTCCCGACAACAAAACATGTACGCATGTATGAATAATATAAATAAGCACTCTCTTTTTCCTGAAATATCTCATGTTTGAAGTAGAATTTCTATTATATGAGTCATGTACTTATGATCTATTGTGTAAAACTAACACTTGCGAAAAATGGCCCAAGGGATACCTCTAACACTCGGGGACTGCCTACTCGAGCTATCTAAGTTCGAAATCATAAGACCTCAAAGAGGCACCCCCCGATATACAGGCCAAGGCCATCACACTCGGGGATTAACATTTCGAACAGTTATCGGGAAACAAGTCCACGAGACGTACCCGAAGGCTACGACCATATTAAAGACTACGGTCATATAAAAGGGCTATGGCCGAAATAATGCGGCTCAGAGACGTCTAACTTCTGCCATAAACTAAAAGCCTTCAAATACTTTGAAAAACTAGTTAAATAAGCTACCCTCGGCAAAGCAAAAAAAAGGTTCAATAAAATCAGCCCTCAAATAAAAGGCTTCGATTATATCAGCCTTCGAAAAAGCCTCAAGAGGTATTAAATTATCTTAACACAAGCGAGTTAAGAAAAAATTAGGTTCTGACCATAGAACCCTCAAAAAACCAAAGGGGTACAAAAAACACATGCTAAGGCATAAAAAAATTTCACTAAGTCTTTTAGCCGAAAAGGGGAATAATTATAGCCGTTTTTAGAGGCCGAATTGGACCAACTTAATGAGCCTAAGGGCCAACCTAAAAGATCCTAAGGGCTAATTTAAAGATCCTAAGGGCCAATATAAAATATCCTAAGGGTCGATCTAATAAGCCTAAAGGCCGATACAATTAGAGTTCGAAATCGCACTCTCACTCAAATCGAACCCAAGGGTTCGGTTATTACAAGCTTAAACAAACGATTAACTACAGCCTGAAGATTCACATAAAGGGTATAGCGGTGAGCTCGAAAACTTAACAATCATTAATAAAAAACCTAAGGGTATACCCTATCCTATAAAACTATTCGAGCTTGGTTATTTGAGATAACTCATCTGCCAATTCGAAACGAGCCATCCCCGAGACGAGTTCTCAAATGAGTTTCGGACTTGGGGACTTGCCTTCGTAACTCGAGAACTTACCCCCAGAAAAATGAAAAAACCTAAGGGTTTATTTCGATCACGAGTTGAACTATAACAATGAGTACTTTTCAATGAAGGCAATTAAACATACAACGGCATGAAGAAAAACTTATGAAGGCATCAAAGAAAAATTCTTCATTATATAAAAAAATATATGTACAAAGGGACAGCCAGGGCCTTACAAAAGAACAAAGAAAAAGAAGCAATCTAATCTGGCTAGCCCCCCCTCGACATTGGCTCACTCCTGAGTGACTTCTACGGGGGCGACTTTTTCATAGGCCTCGTCTCTCGCATCCTCGGATCCGCTAACAGAGCCTTCATCATCAGAGAGCATGGTTGCGACCTTGTCCTCCAATGTTTTCGCCTTCTCGATATCAGCAAAGAGGTCGAAACCATGACCGTCCACCTCTTCGAAAGCCTCTCTCCGAGATTGCTACCTAGCATGAGAAAGAGCACATGATAATCTAATCTCAGCTGAAGCAGAGATCTCATGTGCCTGAAGATTAGAGGACTCGGCATCGGCTCTATAAGAGGCCAAAAGCGCCTCCGACTCATCTTTAGCTTTAGCAAGGACGGCTTCAACCTCCTTGGTCCTACAAGCTCGAGCTAGACTTTCCTCCTTTGCACTCTGGAGTTGTCACTCAGCCAAAGTTAACTGGGCTCGAAGTACATACTTCTCCGAGGCAAGGCGTTCCATGTGTTGTCTACACCCTATAGTATCAACCTCCTTCATCTTAGCCTCTTCTCGAAGCTGCAGCACCAGTTCGCCCTTCTGCTGATACTGCGAAACCAAAGGATCCATCACCAAATGTGAATTGATATTTTACAAAGTTTAAATAAATTACGTTACCTTCTCGATGAGCTCAGTGTGATCTTGATGAGCCTTGTAAGTTCAACTCGGATGGTCGCAATTTCCTCTTTCTTTCGAACGTAAAGGAGTTTTAGGTCATCCTTCTCTTTTACGAGCTTTTTGAGCTCGACTTCACATCGGGACAGCTCCGTCCGATATTTGAAAGATGCCTCTCGATGAAGTACCAAAGCCTGCACATGAAGAAAGGAGTTAGTCTTGAAAAGATATGAACTAGATGCGAAGATGAGTGAAAAGGGAAAAACACTTACCCGTTTTAAGAGACGCTGAGCTTCGTTGAAAATAAGCGACGCGTCTGAATCGGGATCATCCTCGACCCCGTCAAAGCACTCTCGAAATATGTCATCCCCTTCATGGGCTAGCTCCGCATCAGGAGTTCTGATAGACCGTGCGTCTCGTAATTTGTCCTTGGAAAATGAAGGATTGGGCGGAGAATCATCTATATTTATTGGCCCAAGCGAGTCACTCGGGGCACTCTCCTCTCTTCTAGGGCCTAGGAGCTAGGCCCTTCAGGAAAAGTCGCCGATCATTCGGCACAATGAGGAGCGCCCTTAACACTCGATGGTTCGGGGACTCCGCTCGGATCTCCCTTCGAGATCCCCCTGATTTGACACTGAGCCGACTCGTCCACCGCCGGCTTGGCAACCTCGGAAGCTACAGTGCTTCCCCCTTCAGGAACTATAAAAATGCAGTCATCGTCACCTTGTACTGCCACATCATCCTCGCGAAGTCTTTAGGCCATGACGGCAGGCAAAGCGACAGTTTCAACCCTCGATTTTTGAGCCTTGCTCTTCCTAGGATTCGGGGTACCAGAGGGAGAGACCCTTTGCCGCTTATTCTCCTTGGGTGGCTGTGGAACCCCCTCTTCACCGAGCGGAGGTGGCCTCATGGCTACATTCTCTCTGAGTCCTGCACAAAAAGACTAAGTTAAAAACCGGTATTCTCACGGAAAGACATCGACATATGGATGGAGGAACTCACCATGGTTCTTAGCTTCCCATAGACCCTTGGCCAAATCTTGCCAGCAGCGCTCGAAGTATGAAGAGGTGGAGGCTAGTTGGCGAATAGCCTTCGAGATGCGGGATAGCACCGGGGAACCAAGCAGAAGTTGCACCACAAAATGGAACTTAGATCGGGGGAAGAAATCAATCAAGAAAGAAATCAAACACCAGCGACAAAAATCGGACTTACATTTCATATTCCATTCCTCGAGGAATGGCATCTTCTCGGCAGGAATCAAATCAGAGGTCCTGATTCGGACGAACCGACTCATCCAGCCCCGATACTTGTCTTCATCTATGCTCGATAATAATGTTTTCGTAGCCTGGCGCTGGAGCTTTATTAAACCACCTCGGTAGAGCCAAGGACTGTACAACCTGATTAGATGGTCGAGGGTGAAAGGCATCCCCTCGACTTTTCTGGAGAAGAATTTGAGCAAGATCATGATACTCCAAAACGAAGGGTGGACTTGCCCCAGGGTTACTCGATATTGGCGGAAAAAGTTGACTATGAGCGGGTCCACGGGCCCTAATGTGAAAGGGTAAATGTAAATACTTAGAAACCCTTTCACATAAGTGGTGATATCTTCCTCAAGCGAAGGAACCACCACTTCTTTGTTACTCCAATTGCAGTACTTTTTCACTTGCTCGAGATCACCCTCATATATCAAGAAAATATAGCGGGAGATAGGCTCACACCAGCCGGGAATTGAAAGGGGCCTGTCCACCTTGAACTCAGAAGTCATTTCACACAGCCCAGTAACACACTCCTCTACGCGTGGCTCCACCAGCGTCTTGTTTCCGGCCGTCTTCGAAGAGGAGGCTCTTTCCTTTTGCCGCACTATTTTGGAGGTCTTAGCCATGGATATAAGTGAGAAAGGCAGAAAGTAGGGGTAAGATTGGCGGAGATATGAAGAAGGCAAGGAAAGCTTGAAGGTTGAAAGATTTAATCAAACCAAAGGTGAAGTTTAAAGCAAAGTAAAATTTGAATCAATTGGAGCGGTGGTATTTATAGATTTCAAACGACGGTTCGGTATCACTAGTGGACGACCGGCGACTGACAAACATTGATGGTTCTTGGGAACCGAACCGACGGGACGTTCCATTCACATCCATCTCTTACGGAATGCAAACGACGTCATCGAGAAATCGAAGCTTAAAATGTTTCTTATCATTTCATTCCAAGAAATGCGGGGACTATTTGTATACGGTAAAAATCGAGGATACCCGATCTTATGGGCTCGAGGGTATGCCTCGATAGTGAACATGTATCAAAGAAATTTTTTGGGCTTGAGGAACGAGAAGACCGAGGGATCGAGATCAGGCTGGATCAACATCTTAGTAACAAAATCACGAGATATCCTCAATCGGCCACCAATCCCGGCGAAAATCTCGGAATCGGTAAAACCATTAACGGTTGATGATATCAATCGTGTATTTTACTTCCGAAATTAGAGTCATACCTTATTTAAGATTTCTCTACTATATAATGAGGAACCATGTTTATTTGTAACGCATTATCGTTACTATCATCATATGGACCTACCACTTACGCCATTACTGAGAAATAGAAAGCACTCTGCTCTTTTATTCGCTCTTAATTTTTATAGTTCTTATTGTTAATATTATGATTGTTTCTCTTACTGTTCTTCGCACTTGATCTCGAGTCTAATCCAGATCGGGGTTGATAACTTGCTACAACCTGGTTTGATCCATTTTAACTGTTTAATTCCTTTTCTTATTTAGCTATTTATCAATTCGCATTGAATTAGATCATATATCCTTGTAACCACATTACAAGTTTAATTGCTACTCGTATTTCCAGGTAAACAAAATTCCACCGCAACAACTTTTCAAAGGGAACAAAGTGATTTAGATAGCTTACGAGTCAACAACAAAAATTCGGGGAATCCTCGAAGGATTAGGTAGAAACAAATCGTGAAGTCAAGGCATATTAACAATCGAATGTTGGCGGTGGACTACGATGGTTTAATATTGAAATTCTTGCATCAGATCTTTAAGTTTGGATTCGAGGTAAGTTTTAAAGCTCTCTCTCCTGATAGGAAATTCTATCAGAAGCCACATGCTATATATATTCCATAAAATTCCTAAGCTGTCTCCATGTGCTCCAGTATTCAGTTTACTCTATTCTTATTCGATAGTATGAAAATATGACAGTCTTATATACTTACATATAGTATCAATTAGTAGTTGACTTTGTAATGATATTTCCATTTAGTTTAGCATTCATTCATGCATTAATGTGATCACATTCAGAAAGGAGCTAGCCGACCTCCCCTTGTGTGAGCGCAACGAGGCTAGGGTTAGCTACCCCACACTCGTAGGGGCTATTGTTTGATAGGGAGATTGGCCAACACTCCCCTGTGCGTATTTCTAGATCTCACATAAATAGAGTCACTATGTGTAACTACTTTTCAGAAAAGTTATTTCATTAAAAATACTTAGTTTTCACCTTAAGTTTCAGTTATCAATTATAGACTTAGTTTTCATGTTTTCAGTTATCAGCTTATAGTTTCAGTTTTCAGATTTTGTTGATATGAAATTGGAGTTATCAGCTTATGATTTCAGTTTTTAACTCATTTCCTGTTTATAGATTTTGTTGATATAATATTTTGTGAAATCACTTCCTTTCATATTCTGATTGTTTTTCCAGAAGGTCTCGTTCTGCCTTTTTAGGAGGTAGCCTATGAGACTTACTGGCTATCCTTTGGCGGTACTTAGCCTGTTTTGGCTTGCCATGTCATGTGGAGGGTGTTGAGATTGTAGGTGACGAGATACGTGGATGGAGACATACTCTGTAGACTAAATTGGCAAGCTCGTTGTTTCCTCCCAGCGGTGTTGTTGTCTTTTTTAAGTCTTTAATGATTGTTTGACTTTCATATTATTCTAGAGGAATGCCCCGTAGATGTATGTGTTCGGACTTACAGTTAGAGGCTCATGACATTGCTAGTGGGTTCAGTTGTCAAACATGTTAATATTAATATTATATTTCAGTTTTCAGATAACTATTATTTTCAGACTTATTTATGAATTTCTTGGATATTATGTACATCGACTTTCAGTTAATTAGTTAGAACAAGACTTGCTCGATGAGTAATGTAGGTTGAGCACCATCACGTCCCACCCAGTTTGGGGGCATGGAATTTTGCAAAGGAAGGATGAGCTTTAGCACGGCTTTTCCACACATAGGAGTCGACTGCAGTGGTGGTGAAATCTTTGTGTTCTTGCCTTGCCTTGTATTTGTGACATACCACCTGTGCCCATAGACTGTTGGGGCTATAGTGTAGGTGCCAAGAAATTCTGCAAAGATGAGCTAGACTTTTGCTCTTGAAATTAAAAAGACCTAGTTCTTCTTCTTTTTCTGGGGATGTCATAGTATCCCAGTTAACAAGTGGATTCTCCTTTACGGTATACATGTTTTCTAGTAGTCGTGGGAAGATAGTTAAGTTGCATAGAGTGAGTAGGTATAGTTGTTAAAACTGGCTGGATAAGAGTGGTTCTTCATGCCTGGGTTAGGAATTTTTCTTTCCATCCCTTAAGTCTTGTATTCATTCTATCATAAATGAATTGATAATCAGAGTTTCTTGGTTGTAGATTAGTAGTTGGGAATCCAAGATACTTCCCTACATTGTTCATTACCTTAATGTTAAACATTGTGGAGAGAGTGTTATGTATTTCTATCTTCATTCCTAGAGAAGATAATTTTTAATTTTGTGAAGTTTATCCGCGGGCCAGATTGTTAGGTGATGGAGTTGAATATATTGATGATCGAAGTAGCACTAGTTGCATTTGCATCACAGAATAGTATGAGGTCATCTGCGAATAATAGATGGAAAAGGGGGGGGGGGGGGTTGTTGGACTAAGTTTGATAGGTTTCCATTGACAAATGTCTACCGCATGATCAATGTATCTAGTAATTGATTGCATACACATGATGAAGAGGTAGGGTAATAGTGGGTCTCCTTGGCGTATACCTCGAGAGGGTTCAAAAACTCTGTTGGTTGGCCATTGGCTATAATAGAAGTAGAAGATGTTGAGATGCCGTTCATAATTAGGGTAATCAGTTGGCTGGGAAGTTTAAGGCGTGTCTCGAATTTCTAATGAATGACCATTCCAGGCGGTCAAACGCTTTTTCTAGGTCTAATTTAAGCATCATTTTCCTTTTACCACCGGAGGTCTATTTGAAAGAGTAGATTTCTTCTTGAACTATAAATAACATTATCAATAGCCCGTAGAGCAAGGAGGAAACTACACTGAGTAGGACTGATAATTTTGTTAAGGAAAGGTCGTATCCTATTGACAATGATTTTTGTGATTGTCTTGTAAATTGTAATACAAAGTGTTGATCCATGTCACTGCATAGTTTTGAAGATTGACAAAAGGCTGACCAGTTGAACCAGGTCCATCAAAGCACACATCTTGAACTAACTAGCTGGCACATGAACCATATATGCTTAGGAGATGTTTTGAATATGAAATATCAATGAACCAAGAGATTGTCTCCTAATGCGAAAAGGTTGCAAACTGATCTGATTAATTGAAGACGAATTCAGCAAGGAAAGTAACAAAAGAAAGGAAGTTGAGTTTGATTCGAATTGGTTCACCCAGGTAGAGTTGAACTGGAATTGGAAGACAAGCTCAACGACTGACTCTATAAATACGTGATGTATTTCTGCTGGAATTCAAGGCGCACAAAGCTGAAGTGAATCAAAGTCTGAAAGCAAAATTCCCAGAGTTATTTTTGCTAGCAGAATCATTGTGCGATGAAAAGGCTACAATTCAACTAGAAGAACCAGTTCCATCTGATTGATTATTGAGTCTAATTGATTGTAATAGGAGGTTTTCATATTGTATCTTTCAGCTTTCATAGAAGCAATTGTAATAGGTACGTATTGATCAAGTTAGAGTTAACTTGAGGTGTGTAGAAATTAGCTAGGGGCTAGTTACTACAAAGGGAATAGAGTTAATCCTTAGGATTACAAAAGAGTTTATTTTGTAAGTCTGTTTGGCTCAGAGTTTTTAGTGAAGAGTTGAGCAAATCCTACTGAGGAGTAGGTCATGGTTTTTTCACCTTTTGAGCCAGGTATTTTCCACGTAAAAATCTATGTGTTTTTACTTTACTGCTTTTTATTATTCCGCAACAGTAATAGTTGAAACACCAAGAAGAACCAGGTTCTTCTACTGAAACAATACTCGAAATTGGGTAGCACACAAAGTAACCTATCCTCTCTTCTGGTATTGAAGTCTAAAACATCACAAAGACTAATAGATCGACAATGGGTGATATATTGAGGGATTTTTATTTTAGGGATAAGGGAAACATAAGTCTTGTTTATTTCAAGGTCAATTGTGAGGGTTTGGAAAGCTTGTGAGCAAATGTTAACGATCGAGGGACATGCGTCCGCCCAAATGAGTGGAAGTCTCTTTTGTGAGTGGAAGTCTCTTTTGTGAGTGGAAGTCCCTTTTGCGGCAAATGAGTTTTTCCTCAATGTCTAAGTGGAAGTCTCTTTTCTGAAGAGGATACATATTTTGGATACCTAATATTCGATTTTGTAAGAGTTTTTTCTTCTTAAAGATGTTTCCAAATGTGCTCTTGTTCCAAAACTCAACATGTTTGGTGAAGGAGAATATGGCATTCCTGTAGTTAATGTTGTTTGACCAGTGGTAATTGACAATACTGTTGGCTTAGCCACATTGTTTCGAAGCAAATACGTTGGGGTCATAATTGCGCACATCAATTGAAGCTCGTGCGATCTAGTTCACTATGCAGCATGTCTATACACTAATACATATTTCCTCCTAACTACTACCCATGAATTCTTATTATGTGGACCTTTATCATAAATAACTAATCATCGACTCACCCTACTCTTATCAGTCTGCTCCCTGGAAAATTAAAATAAAATTACATGTCAATTAATTTTTATGCTAGAAAGAAGCACGTTAATACCATCGCATGTTTCGTTCAATAATATTCTAAACGATAAGTTTGTACCCCAAGATAGAGATCATCTTTTAGGATTAAAAGGATGCTAAATGATACTCTCTTCGTTCATTTTTACTTGGTATGTATATCAAAAATAGATTTTTTATTTTTATTTATTACTTTACGCATATCAAGAGAAGACAATTTTTTTTCCTCTTATACCTACAGTATTTATTACTCATTTCAAATCATTTTCTCAAATCCAATAAAATATGCAACAATTAATATGAGTATCATGATAAACTATGCACTTTATTTAATATTTCTTAAGGAGCGTGAAAAGTCAAAACGTGTCAACTAAAAGTGAACTGAAATAGTTTAATTGAAAGAGATGTTTGGAGATATGCGTATTTTCTGCACTATTAATTAATTGCAATGGTGTTTGCCTATCTTTGACCATATTATTCAAGACGTGCGTATTTCAAAAGTTGAATTCTAAAGCAAATCCTAGAAAGTTTAGAATAAGATATATTTTAAAATATATAAACAACTGTTTACTGATGGCTTTGGCCCAAAATTTCAATAGATATGATTTAGTTAATGGTTAATTAATTGACAGTATATTCGTTATCTTTAAATGTAATAATCAAATATTTTCTTTACTTTCCCTATACTTCTTCTTTTTCTTAATTTATTTTCTTTATACGCAATACATGACGCATATGCAATGTATTGTGCTAAAGCAAATCCTGATTTTTAGTTCCTCTCCTATTGTACTATTTTTCAGTTTTAGCTTTACAAGGAAAGATGTTTATTATTCTTTTCATTATTATCTTTTAGGGGGATGACAGTAGTTAGCTAGGGAAATGTCCATTCTTTTTTTTTTTTTTTTTTTTTTTTTGTGGACAAGAACAGCAAGAAAAGGACATCCAAATGACATATTTTAATCACCGACTGGAATATTAGCGAGTGAAATAATCATCCTAACCTGCTTAAGATAAAGCAAAAGAGAAATGAATTTCTAATGATGGGATAATATATGCACAATTTTCATTGCACGCAGGGACGGAGCACATAGTTATTGTTCATTTTTCATATAGTAATACACTATAAGGTAAAATTTTACACCCACTCTTACATGAATACACTTTTTCTGTAGTAATGTACATGTAAGAGTTCACCTATTTATTTTAATTAAAGAAGTTTCTCTCTCTAGCTACCTTTAACATCAGCTCGTGTTAGGTGTTTCCATAGATCTTAAGGCTTACATTATGATTATGACTCTATCTTTGCTATAGTTTGTATAACATTCTTTTTGCTGTAGAAATGTTTGAGACTATTTGTTAGTAATAATTCAACTTATACTGTCACGATCCAAAATCTCTCCGAAGGAGTCGTGATCGCACCTAATTTCTAAAAACTAGGTAAGCCTAACTCATTCCGAAAAAATAACAGATTCTACTAAACAACTATTGAACATGAATCAGGAATTTTGGATAAACTAATAGTCTCAACATGATACAATATCCCAAAACCAGTAGTACAAGTCATAAGCCTTTCTAGAAGAAATATTACATAATAAATACTGTTGGCACATGTTACTGAATGGGTTTTGAAGATTGACAAATGTTGACAAGTTGAACCAGGTCCATCAAAGCATACACACCTGAACGGAGCAGTTGGCACAAGAATCGTACAAGCATAGGAGATATCAGTGATTGCTAAGTATCAAAGAACTAAGAGTATGTCTCCTAATACGAAAATATTACAAACTAATGAAGATGACAGAAGTTGAATTCAGCTAGGACAGTAACAAAAGAAAGGAAGTTGAGTTTGATTCGAATTGGTTCACCCAGGTAGAGTTGAACTGGAATTGGAAGACAAGCTCAACAACTGACTCTATAAATACTCAAAGTATTACTGCTGAAATTTAAGACGCACAAAGACTAAATTGAATCAAGTTCTGAAAGCGAAATTCCCAGGATATTTGCAAGCAGAAGTATTATGCAAAGGCTATAGTTCAACTAGAAGAAACAGTTCCATCGGTTTATCATTGAGTCTAGTTAGTTTGTAGTAGGAGTTTTAACATTGTATCTTTTCAACTTTCATAGAAGCAATTGTAATAGATACACATTGTTCAAGTTAGAGTTAGCTTGAATTCTGTAGAAATTAGCTAGAGCCTAGTTGATATAAAGAGGATTAGAGTTAGTCCTAGGATTACAAAAAAGTTTATTTTGTAAGTCCGTTTGGCTCTTTTTAGTGAAGTGTTTGAGCAAATGCTACTGAGGAGTAGGTCGTGGTTTTTTCACCTTTTGAGCCAGGTGTTTTCCACGTAAAATATATGTGTCTTTACTTTACTGCTTTATTATTCCGCAAATAGTAGTAAGTAGTACACCAAGAAGAACCAGGTTCTTCTTATTAGACAACACTCGAAAACTGGGTACTGCACAATTAACTTATAATATTGTGTAGTATTGATGTCCAAAATATCAATTGGTATCAGATCAGGTTATCCTTGAAAAGGCTAACACCTTGGAAAAGATCAAGATGAGTGCACCACCTGGGAACTGGGAAGGTCAATCAACTGCAAGGCCACCACTCTTCAATGGCCAGTACTATTCTTGGTGTAATAATATAATGAAGGACCACCTTATTGGAGAGGAATATGAACTCTGGGACATAGTCACTGATGGACCACTTGCAACAATGAAGAAAACTGCTGAAGGGGTAGATGTACCTAAGACTAGGGCTGACTGCACGGCTGAAGATCTGAAGAAATGGGAGAAGAATGCCAAAGAAACGAAGTGGCTAGTGTGTGGATTAGGACCAGATGAATACAACAGAATCCAAAGTTGCACCACTGCCAATGAAATCTGGGATACTCTACAAGTAGCCCATGAAGGAACAGCTCAAGTGAAGAGGTCTAGAGGTACACTACTATACTCTCAATATGAAAACTTCACTATGAAAGAAGAAGAGACAATTCAGGAAATGTACACAAGGTTCATAAACCTTGACAAATGAACTCAAGTCTCTTGGAAGAATCATGCTTGAAGAAGACAAGGTAGAGAAGCTCTTGACAAGGGTTCTGCCTATCTCCTGAGAAAGCAAGATTACTGCTATCCAGGAATCCAAAAATATGGCAACCCTTAGACCGGATGAGTTGATTGGAAACCTCACTGCTTATGAACTCAGAAGGCAAACCATGAAGATGGATGCCCCAAAGAAGGAGAGAATTCTAGCACTGAGGATCACTGAGGGAGCTGATCTGAAGGAGGATGAGATGTCCATCATAAAAAAAGAATTCATAAACTTTCTCATGAGGAAGAAGAGCGTCTCCAGGGGAGGAAACTTCAACAAGGCAAAGGCACCAGAAAGGTCAGCTAATGAGGGATGATATAAATGTGGTAGGACTGAACATCTCATTAAAAATTGTCCTCAATGGGAAGTAGAGTGGAAAAAGGAAAGATATGAGAGTAGGAATAGGAGGAAGGAACAAAATCATCCCAAGACAAACACAATAAAGGCTATGGTTGCTGCTTGGGGGGAAAGTTCAGATAAAGAATCAGAAGATGGGGAGACAGAAGATCATGCTCTCATGGCAATTGGAAAATATGATGAGGAGACTTATGAAGAACCAGAGGTAAGTATCTCACAACTTAAAACTAAAATAAAGTTTTTATCTAAGGAGAAACTCTCTGAGTTGCTACTTGACTTCATAGATGATTCTGAGGAAACAACCAAAGAGAAGGATCAACTATCTAAAGAGTGTGCAATGCTAAAAGAAAAATTCATGGACCTGGAAGTAAGGGTCAGTGGATCTGAAAAGAAAAACACTGTCTTGATGAACCAGGTTCATCCACTCGAAACTGAGATTCTAGAGCTAAAATCTGAAAACTTAAAGTTAAGACTAGGATCCAGTAAAAAGGTAGTTGATCACTCTCAT
>ML346778.1:0-84815 GCA_005239505.1 Nicotiana paniculata | reverse complement strand
GGGGGGGGGGGGGCAGCGTACCGGGAATACAGAAGCTTCACCGACTTTGCAACTTGTCCGTATCTCGTTCTAAAATTTTGATATGACTCTAACAGAAAAGAAGTCACCCAAAGTGCACACTTCCCAGATGATTTAGAAGGCTCAGAGAGAATAGGGTTCGGCACAGTTTACATCCAATTCAGATAATATCAAAGCGGTAAAAAGTGATATTTAGCACATTAGGTTTAAACATGTAAAAATCAGGTAATTATGAAAGCCAAATATAAAAGCTATTCTAAGCTCGAATCCTTGAACCCTGAACCAGAGATTTTGGGTTCGACATTTCCCCAGCAGAGTCGCCAGAGCTGTCACACCTCCTTTTTTCCTCCGTTAAGGTTGGATAAGGGTGTTTTTCCAAGTTAAGTGACATTATTCGATTTTGGGATTATTTATTAATTTCAGAGTCGCCACCCGGATTTTTACGGTGTTCCGAGACACCATTTTATTTTTTAAATCCCAAACCGAGGAAATTTTGAGTCTGTGTTCAATTGTCTGCGAACCAGAAATCCGGATAAGGAATTCTGTTAACCCGGGAGAAGGTGTGAGGCACTCCCGAATTTCGTGGTTCTAGCACGGTTGCTTAACTATTAATATTTGGCCTGATTATCTAATTATTTACATATTTTAAACCTATTTTGTGGTTTTTAGCCCTTATTTTTAAACCGCTTTTAATATTTAAGGATTTATCATGAAATAAGTCACGATGTCGTGCACTTATTTATTTTTGACACATTATAACTACGCCACATGAAATGCACCCGCAATTACGACATGTGATTTTTATTATAGTTTGAAGTTGAAGACGGGGACATGAGTTGTCGCACCCGCGTGTAGATTACGTAGTCAAGACTATGGTCGTGACAGTTTTATAATACCCATTTGTGGCGATGTTCGAGTTTTCTATTTTTTCGAAAGAGCGTTTTAGTTTTAAGATCGATTAGGACGTTTATGGATTTATCTTGGACAAGTTACGATGGCGTACACTTGTTGTTTTTTGGCATATGGCAAAAATGTCACATGAAATGCACCCATGATTTCTATGTGTATTTTTATTAGTTATTTAGAGTTAAGGGTCGGGGCATGAGTTTCCACTCCCGAGTGTAGTTTATTGTAATTTTGAGGTAATGATCAATTTTTGTTCCAAAGTAAAGGTATTCATTCTACCTAAGGATTACCTAAAATAATGTTCAAAAGCCTAAAGGTAACATGTTTTGGGATATGGCCCTGTGAAGCCTTTGATTAATTTGAGTACTTCGTGATAGGTCAACAAATATAGTTTTGCAAGACTTAAACAATCCATATTTCAGTCTAACAAAAGTAGGAATATGCTAACACAATACACATCATTCGTGGATATATATATTTGTATACGCTTATAAAGATATACAAGAGCCTTTTTGGTTACTGATCTTTATCGAATTTGGTAAACTTGAAACAGAATTTTATAACCTTAAAGAGAACGTGATAGAAACATTTTTTTTTACAAATTTGATTTGCTAACTTAACGATTTTTAACAACTCCGGTAGCCTAAATACATGCCTTTTGAATTCATGATTCATATGTATTAAGCTTTATCTATTTCAGACAGGCTGCAGAATGTGAGATGAATCAAAAAGATGTTTTGAGTTACTAATTTTGAAAGATAACTGATTTTTGAAATTCAGCTAATATTATGAAGAAACTTCGTATAGACTAATTCGAGTACAAATTCATGCTTATGATCTAATTATCTACTGTTATTAAGCTAATTCTTAGAGCAGATAGCTCTAATTGTTAGGCCTACCTGCTCCCTTATGGCCCAATAGCCTAGGGAGCTAAACCTGATTAAAGCCCTAATGGGCTGTTTCATCAAGCTGGCCAAATTTTTGATTTAGCAAGGAAAGTAAAAGAAGAAGACGAAAAGAAAAGCTAAAATAATAGTTTACAGTCCAAATATACAACTAAAATATAGTATAACATCCTCATTTCCTTATGAAATACAATTTCCTAAAATATGATAACAATGAGTTACAAGAATAAAGAAGGGGCAGAACTGATCCTGTGCGAGCCAGCCTTCAAAGACTTTGGAATATGTATTTTTCAATGTTAATCTAAAATTGTAAGTCCAAGGTTTGAGTACTTGGACAGTATTAACAACAGACCTTTTGGGCATTTGTGAGGTGAATTTAACCATAAGAGGAAGTTAGATTCAACCTTAATGATGCCCTAGGATAAAAAAATATGTTCATGCCTTTTTATGGACTGAATCTAACCATAGAAAGGGTAAGATTCCAATCCAATGATATTCCTTTGTCTAGACTCTTAACAATTATCTTTATGTCATGCAACAGATTTTAGCAAGCATTTATTCAAATGCTTTGATTTTTATGGGCATTTTGAGGAGTGAATCCGACCATATTGTGATTTCGGATTCAGTTTCCTAAAGCTCCTTCTCATTACAAACTTATACCCTTTGAAGGATAATTTTCAGCAAGCTAAACTACTGTTTATGCACTATCGGTGGGGTGAATTTGACTATTAGGAAGCCAGATTCACCTACCCTAGTGCTAACTTAACATAATTCCAAACCATATAGAGGCTTGCTTATTTAGGCAATTTAGAGGATGAATCTGACCATTCAAGGTTTCAGATTCCTCACTCTAATGCCTTTCTTAATTACATATTTTAAACCCTTTAAAGGGTAAACTTCATCCAACCATACTAATGTTTGTGCACTACTAAGGGGTGAATTTGACTATTAAGAAATCATATTCATCTACCCTAATGCCAACATCCTAAACTACCCAGAGACTTGCTTATTAAATCTCTTTATTGACCAAAGTGACTCAATTGAAAGACTATTTCTTCATTCTTATTGATAAAACCTGACCATAGAGAAGGTCAGATTCAACATCCTAATGAAGCTTGTTTCTTAATATAGAACTATGAGTATTCACCACATTTATATACATTTAGCCTGAAATATACAGAATATTTCAGCAAAGAAATACCAACAACAAAACATTACCTATAACACTCACAGAATCATCATCATGCGAATAAGCATTTATACAGTCACATTTACATAAAGCAGAAGAAACACCTCGTTTATCAATAACAACTAATTAAGAAGTGAGTAGAAGAAGAAGATTCCAGTCCAACATTTTATTGAGAACAGATGAGTTAATACATACCATTTTAAGAGTAAAACATTATAAAACTTGACCAAATAAAGGTCAATTGTAGGCAGTAATCAAAAGGAGAATTTCAGCAACAGCAAGCAGAAAACCAGAGGAAAAACCAGTACTCAACAATAACAAACCCAAAAAACTTGAGTAGAAATGCTTAGGACTCCCAGCAATCAGACTCCAAAACATAAAATCCCCCCAAAGGAACTGAGAACCAATTCCTCTATTTGTAAACTTGTTTTCAAAAGAAATCCGATTTTTTCTTTTCTAATAATAATTTATTTATTTTTTGAAACTTTTTGTTTTTTGAATGAGAAGTATTCTGTATTTCAGCAACTCTGAGAGTGTCAAAAAAAACCGTCTCCCCCACCATCTCTAGAAAGAGGGTATATTTATAGGATATTTGGAGATGAGATATTCTTTTGAATATTCTCTATCAAAAGTTGAAAAACAGTACTCAATAGTACATAGGGCAGCTGTCAACCCTATCTTTGGGACAGCTGCCCCTATTCTACAACATTCTTACTCATTAAAAGACCTATTTACCCTTGCAAATCGGATTTCCTAAACTGAGTTACCTAATATACCCCGTGGAGTCCCTGAATTTAGCATTGGGTAATCAAGGTTAAACTCAATTGGGTTATTATTTAACTCTAGTTACCTAAACCTAGTCAGGTTCCTTAGTTAACTAGGACTGATAAGTATTATTAGCTTGATGCTAGTTTACTTGGCTTAATTAAAACTAATCTTGATTTTTTAAGCTTTGGTGAACTATTTTAGATTTAAACCTAATTGTGATTAACTCGATTTGAGTCATTATACTTAATCAACCTAATTGAGTGATCAACTTAATTAACCATTAGTGAAGGCTGTAATAAACTAACTCTTATCTTAGTATGTAATTAGCTTATTAAATATTGACTAATTGAGATGATTAACTCACTAATCAATCTTTGATTTTAGGTGAGCGATTTTCAGGTTCTAGATTAGTTAGTTTAGGTCCTTAGAGTTAGTTTCCAATTATACTGTTAGTTATCTTAGTTTCAAGGGTATACCTAATCAAACTAATTAATAGTTAACTAATCAAACTACTTAATCAAAGACGAGTTGAGGCGAAATCAATTCAACAATAAACTAAAAATCGGAAAATAGGTTAGGGGGTCGAATAGCTGAGCATGATATACAAATAAAAACTAAATATGGTCAATCGACTGATGCAAGCACATGAAAAACTCATGAATCATCAAAACCTGAACTATATCATTCCAATATCCAAAAAGGTTTCAATTAACCTAAGCATGCATGTGCGAACCAAGTCTAAACTAAGAACATGTTTTAAAATATATTTTTAGGCTTCAAATTAATCAAAACAGGTAAGAGAAAGTAATCAAAACAGTGATAAAGTCAGAAGTAAACAATGACACAAAGAAGAAAATAAAACTGATTAGACTACGCATATTCATGCTTAAGAAAAAACAGGAAACACATAGAAAGGAGAGGGGGGATACCCATAAAAGAAAGGTTTGGCCGGCAAAAAATGAAATAGCCGGACCTTGGTCGGACTCCGGAGGGTTTGAAAACGAGTCAAACCCACATGAATCAATTGCTCTTATCAAGAGAAACTGACCTATGTAGGTCTGAACCGTTGAATCGTTCGAAGTCGACCGTTGTAGCATTTTAGGTTTTTCAGATACTTAGATCTGAAATCGGGTGATTTTGGATGGGATTTGGAGGAAACTGATTGTGGGATGGGGGTAATGGTGAGGAGAGGGTTGTAGGGTTAAAGGTTGGGGTGGTTTGGAGATGGTCCGCCACCATTAGGCGAGTTCCGGTGGCGGAAACCTAGGGCAGCTAGGGTTTGGTCGAGGCATAAGAGAGAGAGACGAAGGGGAGGAGAGGCGGCTAGGGTTTGGTGGGGGTTAGACTTTGATGGAAACGAGGGGGGTGAGTGTTTGGACATATATATAGTTAATGGATAATGAGTTCTCAACCGTTGGATCTGGAAAGATCAACGGTTGAGATCTTTCGATTTAATTTGAAAGGTGTCGTTTTGGGTACTGGGGCCGCACAGGGTAGGAGGTGTATTGGGTTGGGTCGTTTGAGTGTATAGAGATAGGGATTGGGCCTGGGTATTTCTTGGCCCAGGTCCGATTTAATTCTCTTTTTAAACTAAACTAAACTAACTAATTAATTCAAATTAACTTAAAACTTCACATAATGTATTATTTAATTCTAATTCAGTCGGATTAGAGATTGATTGTTTAAAAAATTAAGGGTGAAACAATTAATTTGACACTCATATATTTTTAAAGAAAAAATCAATTTTCACAATTTGTTCGGAAAAATGACTAAATTTAGCAATTAATTATTAAAACTACATTACATCAAATAATCATCATCTGTTTTGTTATTTTATTCAATTAATTAAAAATAATGAATATAGAATTCCTTGATAATAATTATGCGCCTAATTTCACAAGTTTAAATGATTTTAAAGGATGAATTATGAATATGCAATGGAAAATAAATTCACAATTAACACTAAAATTCAACCAAAATTTGTGAAATTAATTTATTTTATTGAATTTTGTAGGAGTATATGGCGGGTGAAAAATCACATGCTCACAATGTGTGAAAGTCCTAAATGTTTTGCATGTCGCCTAGTTTTTTCCTTTTGAGCAACCTAAGTTAAAGTCTAGAAGCACCCTGAAATAGAGGTCCAAATGCCTCAAGGACCATAGGCATGGGATGTGTAGTGCACACGTATAGTACGACTTGGAATTGGTTAGTGCGCTTTAGGTAAACAACTTAAAGATAGTAATCGGTTAGCAGGAGATGATAGTCTGTGCCCGCTGAATAATATGAGTAACACCCCATCTCGAGGGAGTTACGAAGTATTACTTATGTTTCACGGGGTGATCCTTTAGGCTAAAAAACATAGGACCCCCACCTTTGTTTCCAGTCAATCATTTTATTTGCCCAAATTGCTTCCCTTTTCTTAGACTAATTCATATAATTCGAGTTCGGCCGGGACCCACTGTTGTGGGCCTCGAGGAGTGACTAACACCTTCTCCTCAAGGTAATTTGATCTCTTACTCAATCTTTGGTGACGCAACTGGTTAATCCAGATTTATTTGCAAAAAGGTGCCCTAACGCACCTTAATCCGTTAGGTAGAGACTCTCTCTTTTAATACCCTTCCTTTAAAAGAGTTGTCACATGTTGAAACCCGATTTCACGAGAAAAAGGGGCACGACAACCGCCGAGCTTTTATTTTCATCATCTGCTTCTTGGGGTTGTTGATATTTCCAATGAAAGGGGGAAGAATCCGTACTCGCTTAGCCATGGTCTCTTGGACTTTGATGGAAGGCATCGAAGGACAAACTTATACCATCATCCCTATGATCTTAGCTGAAATGTACATCGCAATTTTCCTTCATTCTTTTATTTCCTGCATGTCCACTTTTTGCTGCTCTAGATGTATATTTTCATACTCGAAAACCCTTTTGAATAGCCTTCTGTACTTAACCTATGACTCAGCAACATCATCCACGGTCTTGTTTTTCATATTGACTCCTGGCTTGACGTCTCCCGCTATATAGTCTACAAACCATGATGGATAGAAGTACACATGATCGGCATGATACCTGTCTGGCTCGATGGTTTCTTTTTCCACAATGATCTTAATATTCCACATATGTTGTGCCTCAAACTTGAATGGAATGACGTCCCCTTTGAAATCTGCTTTGTAGTGCACCATGTTGGAAACCCGTATGACTTGTTTTCTTCCCGCTTGTCTCGTTACCCTTATAGGAGCCTAAGGATATATTCCTTGCAACCCGATTAGTACCAGATAAGTAGTTTATCTTGACCTGATGATTAACTCACTGCTAGGAAACCGTTCAAACATCCAATATACTTGCTCGTTTGTCAGATTGCTAAAGAAATACACCCAACTTCCAGCATTTCCAGGTTGTGCAAAACTTGTCTGGGATAAATGTCATTTTCTTTGGGTCATGGTAAGCTATGTAGTCATTCAACGGCCGTCGCGGAAGCTCTTGACAATAATATCCTCTCTAAAAGTGTTCCAGTAGACAAAGTTGTAGTAACATATTACAATCTTCGAAGTGTCCAAACACCACCACAAAGTAAAAAAAACCAAAACCCATCACCAAATCCTCTTGCACCGCACCAGTACCCTGCACCTCCTCAAAACCTTGACCCTCCAACAGTACCAACTCCCCAACAACACAATCACCATCCAACTCAATACCCGCAAACTACTACTTATCACAATCCCTAGAATGCACCACAACCTACTCTTGATCCCCAAAACTCAACCAATGATCACCTTTATGCTTAGATTCCCGGAGTTCATCAAAGCAATCCAATATATGTGGAAACTTTATACCACACCATGCAACAAACCCTATACATACCTGAATCGGCCGAGAAAGACCTGCTCATTAAGAACATGGCCGAGGAACTCAAGAAACTCACTGACAGGGTTAAGCGTGTCGAAGGTAGTAAAGGCATTGAAGGTTTAAACTATGAAGACTAGTGCATTCAGTCAGATGTGGAACTGCCTAAGGCATACAAACCTCCCAAGTTCAATATGTTCGATGGAACCAGTAATCCGAAAGTGCATATGAGGACATATTGTGACAAACTTGTAGGAGTGGGCAAAAATTGACAAACCCGCATGAAACTATTCATGCGAAGCCTCACAAGAGATGCGTTTTCTTGGTATATCAGTCATAACCTGATGTCGTCCGACTTCATGGAAGGATTCAGGTTCAACACAAAAAAAGCACCTGATGTTTTCTACATTCAAAGCCTCAAGAAGAGACAAACAGAAACCTTCCGCTAGTATGTTACTCCGTGGAGATTTGACGACGCGAAAGTAAAGCCAACACTTGAAGAATAACAAATGAACAAGTTGTTCGTTAGATCTCAAGATCTTCATTATTATGAAAGGTTGATGGTTATTAAAAATCACAAATTCTCCGACATCATCAAGCAAGGAGAAAGATTAGAATAAGGGATCAAGAATGAGATGGTGAAAATTTTTTGAGGCATTGCAGGTTAAAAATAAGGCCTTGCAATCGGGAGGTATTTCAAAGAAGAAAGAAGTAGGTGTCGTAATGGTAGCCTAGGGTCCAAAGTCTCCTCTCACATTCCAAACACCTCCACCTACATACCAAACACCTCCACCCACATACCAACTTTCACCCCCCAGATACCACCTACCATGCCTATACTACTCAACCTGAATATTACCATTCACCACCACCCGTTCGCCAAAACTACCAAAGCCCACGACCAAACTTCAACCACAGACCACCTAGACAAAACACCCTAATTGATGATCCTATAGACCAACTATACGAGAGATTGAAGGCTGCTGGTTATGTCACTCCCATTCCTGTCATTACTATGGAGAATTCTTCAAAGTTGATTAACCCCAACAAAACATGTGCCTATCATTCAGGCATGAAGGGTTATACCATTGATGACTATCGCACCTTGAAAGACAAAATTTAGACACGGATCGACACTAAGGTCATATAGGCAAAGGAAGCTGCAAAAAATGTTTGTAACAACCCTCTCCCGGATCACAGATGTAAGGGAGTGAATGTGATAGAGAATGGCGAGGAATGGGATCCTGAAGGGTCAATCAGACTCATTCGAGAGGGAAATGATCCTAAAACATCTCTACTCACCCTCATACCAGTTGCGGTACAAACCAAGCACCATTTGAAGTCGAGGTAACAACACCCTTCACTGTGATGGTAGCTCCCACACCATCGTACAAGTATGATGCCGTCCCCGTGGGACTATGCTGCGGAAAGAAGGAGAAAGGGGAAAACAAAAATGGAAGAAACATGTGCGGCAAAAGGCATGACTAGAACCGGAAAATTTTATACACTTGAGAATTTGGGAGGAACATGCAAGGAAGCTTCATCTAAGCCGCTTGTTGTCGAGATTGGCACCGATGATCTTTATAGAAAAGTACAAGCAAGAGAATACTTTATTGTTGACAACTTGAACAAAACTCCCGCTCAGATCTATCTTGTCACTGCTGCAAAACTCCGACACACACATGAATACTTCGATGAAAGTGTTGAGTGAAGCTTATGTACCCACCAACATCACTAGTGGGAAGATCGCTAATATGGTCGAGCAGGTATTGAAGATCCATAAAATCACCTTTCATGAGGATGAGTTACTACCAGAAGAACTAAGTCACAAATGAGCACTACATATCACGGTGCAATTTGAGGATAAGTTTATTGCCAGGGTCCTAATAGCTGGGGGTTCAAGTCTAAACATATTCCCTATGACTACTCTAAGGAGATTAGGTAAAGTCCTGCATGAGAAATGGATGGGAATCATGAACGTGAAGGCGTTTGATGGATCTAAAAGAGCCTCTATCAGAGAAATCAACCTCCGCCTACAAATGGGCCCGACCTGGTTTGATGTCGTGTTCCAAGTGTTAGATATATCTGCTACTTACAACCTATTGTTGGTTTGACCATGGATACATGTTGCCGGGGTAGTGGCTTCAACCCTAAATCAGGCTGTGAATTTTGAATGGAATCATCAGGAGGTGATTATTCATGGAGATGGAAGTAACCCCATCTACACCAATCAAACCATTTAATTCATCAAAAATAAGAAGAAGCTGGGTAGAGAAACATACCATCCATTGAGCAAGTCAACGCAATTGAAAAAGACCAATGGTGGAGCAACAAGATAGAAAGCATACTGTTATGGATAGGGTATGAACCTGGCAAAGGTCTCGACAAAAACCTTCAAGGGATCACCAAGCCCATACAACCAAGCGTCATGGCACAACTTCTAGACTCGGATATAAATACACATGGCAGAATACCAGGATTGGTCACCACCATGGTGTGCTACTTATTATCCACTAGAACAACCGGTACCACCTTTGTACCAAACATTCCATCAAGCTGACATGATATAAGGATATGAGGAAGATGAAATCTTAGCTGGCATGAGGAAGCTGTTTCCAAATGAAGAAGATATGGATTGCGTGCAATAGTTGGGGAGGGGAGGAGGAAGACCTTACCATTCAGACCGTGGAGAAAGGATTTGTTCTCAAGAACTGGATTGTTGCACCATCCCGCGCCCGTCGAGTTCCTAGGTAGCTTGGAAAATTAGCATCAATTATTTTTAAAATAGCTTTGAGCATTTGAGACATTTTCAGTATTTTGTTTTGAAATAATTGCTCGAGTCATCGAGCCGCACTTATTGACGTTTTTTTTAAATATATTATTAATGCATTAATACTTTTCGTATTTATTATTATTCTCTGAATTTTTCTTTACAACATTGTTATTACCTATCTCAATGAACCTACGACTGTGAAATGTAATGAGATAATGTAAAATAAAGATAGTGATTTAGAGGATCTAGAAGATGATATAATACCTGAGAAAATCATCTGGTAAGTGGAAAACTTGGAAAACAAACCAAAGTCTAACTTGGAGGAAATGGAGGCAGTTAATGCATATAGACCACAAATGAATGGTGCTTTAGGAGCCGCCAACAAGAACATCAAGAAAATATTTAGGAAGCTGGTAGACAATTACAAACAATAGCACGAGAAGCTGCCATTTGCTTTACTTGGATATTGTACCACAATTTGCACATCAACTGGGGAAACTCCCTACCTACTGGTTTATGGTACTGAAGCGCTTATTAGTGCCGAGGTAGAAATCCCTTTGCTAAGAATCATACAAGAAGCTGAGCTCAGGGATGCAGAATGGGTACAGAGCCGCTATAAACAACTAGCTCTCCTTTATGGGAATATAATGAATGTGGTATGTCATGGTCACTCTACCAGAACCAAATGACAAGATCTTTCAACAAAAAGGTCAGGGAAAGGAAATTCACACTGGGGCAATGGGTGCTAAAGAGAATCTTTCCACATCAGGATCAAGCCAAGGGTAAGTTATCACCCAATTAGCAAGGTCCATACATAGTTCATTGAATACTAACAGGAGGAGCACTTATACTTGCAGAAATGGACGGAGAGATTGGCCAAAACATATCAATTCAGACGCAGTCAAGAGATACTATGTTTAAGATTGTTTGCATTTTTTCATTTGATGTAACCAAACTACGTTTGACCTGATTCCTGTTTAAGAGGGGATACATAGGTAGCTCTGTGGGTTCGGTCACATCTTAATAAAATCTTTATTTCCCAATGATAAGAAACTGGGTCAAGATCGCGAGTTCTTCTGACTTCATCACATACAGAAAAATCAAGAAACGTGTTTTCAGGAGTATGAACTTAAACTGGGGCAGAATTTTGAGGAGGACCCTCAAAATTCTAAAGAAGGGAGGTTGCAATGTCTCTAAAAGGCATCAGTCACTGGTTCATCTAAATTATCTGATCTCACGCACTATCATATATTTTAAACAACTACATTTCTACAAATAATTTGTCAAAGGCATACATGTTTCTCGAAAACTTTGTTTTCATTATAGCCAGATACTACCCAGGGTCTCGAGGCAAAAGGAAAAGCAAGGAGACTGAGAGAACAAACCAATCGTCCCCTGCAAAACTCATAATTTATCTTTAAATGGAGGCACAACGAACACAACACGAATATTCACAAATATATACACACAGCAAAATCACTATCTTCGTAACAACAAGGTCTCGCATAAGGCTTAGCATGGTCGTTTCTTGAAAGAGACTAAGCATTGTCTCCATTCCTTTCATGAGGCTAAGCATTGCCACCGTAATTGCATAAGGCTATGTATTGCCTTTCCTTGCATGAGACTAAGCATTGTCTCCATTCCCTGCATGAAGCTAAGCTTTGTCTCCGTAATTACATAAGGCTGATAATTGCATTTCCTTGCATGAGGCTAAGTATATTTTTCATTCACTACATGAGGCTAAGCATTGTATCCGGCTAAGTATTGCCTTTCCTTGCATGAGACTAAGCATTGTCTACATTCCCTGCATGATGCTAAGCATTTCATCCGTAATTGCATAAGGCTAAGCATTGCCTTTCCTTACATGAGACTAAGCATTGTCTCTCTCTCTCTTGCATTAGGCTAAGCATTGCCTCCGTAATTGAAAAAGGCTAGGCACTTCCTTTTTCAGTATAAGGCTAAGCATTGCCTCCATAGTTGCATGAGACTAAGCATCGCCTCCTTTCCTTATATGAGATTAAACATTGTCTTCACTATGTTGCATAAGGCTAAGCACTACCTTCTTTGCATGATACTAAACACTGTCTCCCTTCCTTTGCATGAGACCAAGTATTGTCTTCATTCCTTGCAAGAGACTAAACACTGTCTCCACTAAACTACATAAGGCTAAGTATTATCATCTTTATTCGCATAGGGCTAAGCAATGCCCTCATCTCATACAAGACTCGTCCTTGCATATGACTAAACATCATATCTTTGCATTTCATAGGCTGAAATATCTACATTCTATCCGAAGGCACCATTCTCATAGTCGGGAGAAATCATTCTATGGCCTGAGGATTCTCGAAACAGCACATCATTATTCAAAGGCGTCATAGTCCAAAGGCATCATCCTCATGGACCGAGGACACCATTTCATGGCCTGGGAATCCCTTATCATATGCTTCATGGTCTAATAACATCATCCTCATCATCCAAAGATAACCTTCACGGTCCACTGGGAATTTGCATCATGTTTAAATTTCCGCAATAACCCATATATATTCGCTTGCACCATGTTTTAAGTTTTGCAGGAAATTCGGGAAGTAACCATTCTACAAATGGGAGAAATCTTTGCTCTGATTTCCATTCATAACGTTCACATCCTTTGACTACTTCAAACATAACCGACGATCCGTAATTGATTACTTTTTCTACGACCATTCGAATATCCGCCACATAAACTTGTAACATTCAAATTCACATTCACGACTCCACCTAAATTCATCTGTTACTTATGAATATATCCTATACAAAAGAACCCTTTTGAAACATACGATCACTCTTATAACAACTCCATCAGTTTCGTTTGCCTATCTAGAACTACACACAACCTGATTCCCGTAACACCGAGGATATGTAGGCAACTCATGAACCAGGGTTCGGCCCCCATTTTTTCAAATTACATCATTCCCCGCTCAATTCATCCACAATTGGTCATCATATTCCATACCCGAAAATTCTTTCATCATTCCCGAGTAAAGAAGGGACGTTATTGATACCCAATTTTGCCCTCACATTTTTTCAAATAGTATATATATTTTCAAATTGTCATTTTTTGATCATTATTTGAGTTACAAGATGTGATGACCCAAAAGGTCATCCCTTGTTTTAAAAGTAAAAATTATGTTATGAGGCCTTGAAAACCTCATTTTGTGTGACCTCGTGTTGCGTGCACGGTCCGGGCGTGTATCTGGAAAGATTTTATATAAAAAACTGAGAAAAAAGCTATTTTTGCCTTTAAAGTTGAATTAAAGTTGACTTCGGTCAATATTTTTGGGTAAATGGGCCTGGACCCGTGATTGGACAGTCCGGGAGGGTCCTTAGGAAAATATGGGGCTTGGGTGTATGCCCGGAATCGAATTTCGAGGTCCCAAGCCCAAGAAATGAACTTCTCAAAGAAATTGTTTCACTGAAATTTATAAGAATTTTTGGAAATTTGGCTATAATTGAAATTGGTATCGGCGCCGTATTTTGGTTCTGGAGCCCGGTACAGGTTTAATATAATATTTGAGTTGTGCCTGTAAAATTTGGTAAGGAACGAAGCACATATGAAATGATTCGGACCTGTATTTGTGAAATTTGAAACTTTGGAAGTTCTTGAACTTTTCCTTTGATTTTTATGGCAAATTCATTGTTTAAGATGTTATTTTGGCAATTTTATCGCACGAGTAGGTCCGATGTTTCTGGGGTTGTATGCATGTTTAGTTTGGATCCCCGAGGGCTCGGGTTAGCTTCGGATAGACTTCGGGGCGTCTAGAATTGGAAAATCACTGCTGGTGCACCAGTTCTGCTGTGCCCGCACCTGCGAGCCCTTTTCCGTAGGTGCGACCCTTCTCGTTGGGGTGGTATTTGGCTTCACAAGTGCTCATCTGCAGATGCAGATGGCTTTCCCACAGGTGCATCCCCCAGTGGGCCTGTTCATTTCCGCAGGTGCAACCACTTTTCCGTACCTGCGAGAGCGCAGGTGCGACCCAAGCACCGCAGGTGCGAGGGTCAGGCAGTGTGTTTTAAGTTAGAGCTTCAGCCGTTTTCTTTTTCAAATCTTCACAAAAATAGAAGACTAAGGGCGATTTTTCTCAAGAGATTTTCTTCCCAAATCATAGGTAAGTGTCCATTAACTAATTTTTTTCAGCTTTCTAATGTTTTTCATCAACTTTCATAAAAAGTTCTAGGGTTTTAATGGGAGAAAATTGGGGATTTGGGTAGAGTTAGGGTTGTTTGCATAATTGGAATTTAGACCCCGTTTTGGGGTCGGATTCCGAAACTAATTACATATCCGGGCTCGTGGGAGAATGGGTGAACGGGTTTCGGTCTGAACCTCGTGTTTTGACCAAGCGGGCCCGGGGTCAATTTTTGACTTTTTTGGAAGAATGATAGAAAACTCATAATTAAGCATTGGGGTTGAATTATGTAGCACTGATTGATATTATTAAGCTAATTATGTTTAGATACAATCGAATTGGAGGCGAATTCTAAAGGGAAAGCGGTAATTGAGCCTTTAGTTTGGTAGTGGAATTCGACGTAAGTGTTTGGCTTAACCTTAGCTTGAGGGAATAGGTGTTGTGTTTTATTTGCTACGTGTTAGTATAATGTGCAACGTACAGGTGTGGTGACGAGTATCTATACGTTGGTGTCAAGAATGCCGTGAGTCGAATGTTGTGATTTATGTGATTTTTTTATTAAGCATTACTTGATTTTAATTTGACAATTACCTCTTTTGGTGGTGTTTCTTTAGTACTGATTATTGTTGAGTATTGGCTCGAGTTGAGAATTACTACGTGAAATTGGGAAACTAGGTGAGATTTGTTATAGTTGTTTCCCTTGCCGGGATGATATTCATTCTACGATTGACTCCCTTGCCGGGACGTTATGGCTTTAGTATTGTTGTTTGTATTGTTGATTTCCTTGCCGAATTGTTTTTATTGATTTGTTTGGGTGAGGAAGAGTGTAAAGCACGAAGGGTGATGCCATGTATGATATTGTGAGATTGGGTGAAAGCACGAAGGGTGAAGCCGTGCAAGATTATGATATTAAAAGCACGAAGGGTGATGTCGTGCCAGATTATGACATTAAAAGCACGGAGATGATGTCGTGCCATTTCTATTGATTTATTGTGAGGAGGAGAGTAAAAGCACGAAGGGTGATGTCGTGCATTCTATCTATTATTTGGTGAGGATAAGGGTAAAAGCACGAAGGGTGATGTCGTACACTTGTTTTCTTTGTGTTAGTATTTTGGTAGTTTAAGTTGATTTTTGATTTGTTGCTTTACCCTGTTATTCCCATTAATTGATAGTACCTCCCCTCATAATGTTCCCCTTTCTTTGTATTTAGCTGCTTAATTCCTGTTGTTATTATTTTCTCTGTATATGATTAAACTGCTCAGGTGTAGGTTGTTGTTGTGTCCTAGCCTCATCACTACTTCGCCGAGGTTAGGCTCGACACTTACTTAGTACATGGGGTGGGTTGTACTGATGCTACACTCTGCACTTTTATGCATATCCCCGTACAGGACCTTGCGGACCTTAGAGTGAGGAGGCTGCCTTCATTCATTTGGAGATTCCGAGGTAGTCCTGCAAGCGTCCGCAAGCCTTGGCGTCCCCTCCTACTTTATTTCCACTCTGATATTCTTTATTCTGAGACATATGTATTTATTTTGTTCAGACCTTTATATGTAGTATTCATAGACATTCCGTGAAGTTGTGACACCAAATTCTGGTTTTAGTATTATGAATTTCGTAATGGCATATAAACGAGTTGTTAGACTTCGTTTTTTTTCACACTTTTATTTCCGCTGATTTGTACATCACCTATTATCTATTAAGCATAAATGAATAAGGTAAATAAACATTAACGTTGTCTTCCCTAGTGGGTTCAATGTTAGGCGCCATCACGGTCCCCACGGTGGAAAATTTGGGTCGTAACAAGTTGGTATCAGAACACTAGGTTGCTTAGGTCTCACAACTCACGGACAAGCTTAGTAGAGTTTAAGAGATCGGTATGGAGACATTTGTGCTTATACCCCGGAGGCTACAGAGTTTAGGAATGACTTCACATCTATTCTTCGTTGTCGTGCGATTTGATTTCTCAAAACTAATTGAATTTCTACTCCATTCTCTCGCAGATGGCGAGACCACGTGATTTTTCATCCACTGATCACCAGCCCCAGTCTCCTATTGCAGCTCCTACGAGGGGCCGAGGTCATGCTAGAGGCCGAGGCAGGGGCATAGCTCATCCCAGAGTAGTAGCGGAGCCTCACGTAGAGTTTGTTGATGAGGTTCCTACCCATACAGTCCCGGTTGGACCAGCTCAGGTTTCCGAGGGGTTCATTTCCACCCCGGTACTCCAGGATGATCTGGTCAATCTAGTGGGCCTCATGGAGAGTGTTTCTCAAGCAGGCTTACTTCCTACAGCACCAGTCGTCTCTCAGGCCGAGGGAGGAGTCTAGACTCCCGCTACTCGCGCTACGGAGCAGTTGGCGTCTCAGTATTAGACTCCTGCTCCTCAGACACCTGTGGCAGCTCAGCCAGGTATTGTGGCTCAGATCGGTGATGGAGTAGCTCTGTCTGCTGATGCTTTGTGGAGGTTGGACTGGTTCACCAAGCTATTTACTACTACTTATAGTGCTGCATCTTCAGAGGATCCCCAGGACTATTTGGATAGCTGCCACGAGGTTCTATGGAACATGGGGATAGTGGAGACCAATGGGGTCGACTTTGCTACTTTTCGTCTGTCAGGTCCCGCCAAGACCTGGTGGAGAGATTATTGTTTGGCTAGACCAGCTGGATCACCGCCTTTGACTAGGGGCCACTTATTCGAATTGTTGCTGGAGAAGTTTCTCCCTATCACTCAAGGAGAGGATTATATGAGGCAGTTTGAGCATCTCCAGTAGGGTTCTATGACCGTCACTCAGTATGAGACAAGATTCATTACATTGGCCCGTCATGCTATTATTATACTTCCCACAGACCGAGAGAGGGTGAGCAGATTTATTGAGGGATTGGCTCAGCCGATCACATTGCAGATGTCGAAGGAAACATGGAGTGATATTTCCTTCCAGGATGCAGCCAATGTGGCTAGACGAGTTGAGATGGTTCTATCAAAAGGGAGTGGTCAGGGGTATGACAAGAGGCCCCGTCATTTTGGAAGGTTCAACGGTGCCTCATCTGGAGGCAGGGATTCTTTTGGTGGGGGCCATCCTCCTAGATTATTTCAGTCAGCACTTTAGGTTTCTCGCAGTGCTCCAGGTTGTCGTGGTTCCCACATGCAGTACTCTGATCAGTTGCCCTATAGTGCACCACCAGATCCGATCAGTGCACCGCCGCTCTAGAGTTTTCAGGGTGATTACTCAGTTCGTCAGGTTCAGTTTCAAGGCCAGCAATCTCAGTAGCCGAGATCTTGTTATACCTGTGGTGGTCCGGGGCACATTGCTATATTTTGCCCTCGAGCCTCAAGCAGTTCTCAGCACCAGAGCTCTCGTTCCATGTTTCCCGCACCAGGTGTTACACCACCCGCTTAGCCCGCCAAAGGTGGGGGCCGAGGTCTTAGAGGTGGAGGTCACTCCATTAGAGGTGGAGGCCAGGCTACTAGACGTAGAGGTCAGCCAGCAGGAGGTTGTTCCAAGAATGTAGTTCAGCTTGGTGGGGCCCACCCCCGATGTTATGCTATTCCAGCCAGATCTGAGGCTGAGGCCTCCGATGTGGTTATCACAGGTATGGTTTCAGTTTGCAGCAGGGATGCTTCAGTTTTATTTGATCCAGGGTCCTCATATTCCTATGTGTCCTCTTATTTTGCTCCTTATTTGGTTATGCCTCGTGATTCTCTGAGTACTCGTGTATATGTGTCTACACCGCTGGGTGATTCTATTGTGGTAGATCGTGTCTACCGTTTGTGTGTAGTGGTTATTGCTTGTTTTGAGACCAGTGTAGATCTTCTACTCCTTGATATGGTAGATTTTGATGTCATTCTGGGGGTTGATTGGTTGTTTTCGTATCATGCCATATTGGATTTTCATGCCAAGACTGTGACCTTAGTATTGTCGGGGTTGCCTCGACTAGAGTGGAGAGGGACTCCTGGTCATTCTTCCAGAAGGGTTATCTCATATATGAAGGCTCGACGTATGGTCAAGAAGAGCTGTTTGGCCTATTTGGCCAATGTTCGTGATTCTAGTGCCGAGGTACCTTCTATTGAGTTTGTGCCCATTGTCCTTGAGTTTCCAGAGGCGTTTCATGCAGACTTACCGAGTATGCCACTCGACAGGGATATTGACTTTTGCATTGATTTGGCTCCGGGAACTCAGCCCATTTCTATTCCGCCATATCGTATAGCCCCGCCAGAGTTGAAGGAGTTGAAAGAACAGTTGCCGGACTTGCTTGATAAAGGCTTTATTAGGCCTAGTGTCTCGCCTTGGGGTGCGGCGGTGTTGTTTGTTAGAAAGAAAGATGAGTCGATAAGGATGCGCATAGATTATTGGCAGTTGAAAAAGGTTACCATCAAGAACAAGTATCCATTTTCGAGGATTGATGACTTGTTTGATCAGCTTCAGGATGGCAAGGTATGTTTGAAGATTGATTTGAGATCTGGCTACCATCTATTGAGGATTAGGGAATCTGATGTCCCTAAGATAGCTTTTCTCACTTGGTACGGGCATTATGAGTTCTTAGTGATGTCATTCGGGTTGAAAAATACCCCAGCAACTTTCATAGACTTCATGAATCGAGTGTTCAAGCCTTCTTTGGATTCCTTCGTGATTGTATTAATTGATGATATTCTGATTTATTCTCGTAGCCGAGAGGAGCATGAGAAGCATCTTCGAGTCGTTCTCTAGACTCTGAGGGACAGTCAGCTATATGCCAAGTTTTCGAAATGATAGTTTTGGTTGAGTTCAGTTGCATTCTTGGGTCATGTTGTATCATCATAGGGTATTCAGGTGGATCATAAAAAGATTTTAGCGGTCAAGGATTGGCCTAGACCTACATCATCTACAAAGATCCGAAGTTTCTTGGGTTTGGCGGGCTATTACTGTCGGTTTGTGGAGGGGTTTTTGTCTATTGCAGCCCCGATGACCAGGTTGACTAAGAAGGGTGCCCAATTCAGGTGGTCAGAGGAGTGTGAGGCGAGCTTCCAGAAGCTCAAGAAAGCCTTGACTACGGTGCCGGTGTTGGTTTTTCCCACAGGTTCAGGGCCATATACTGTGTATTTTGATGCATCTCGGGTTGGACTTGGTGAAGTGTTGATGCAGGATGGAAAGGTTATTGCATATGCTTCGCGACAGTTGAAGATCCACAGAATAATTATCCAGTTCATTATTTGGAATTAGTAGCCATTGTCCACACGCTGAATATTTTGAGGCATTATCTGTATGGCGTGTCATGTGAGGTGTTCATGGATTATAAGAGTTTGCAATATTTGTTCAAGCAGAATGAGTTGAATTTGAGGCAGAGGAGATGGTTGGAGCTATTGAAAGACTATGGCATCACCATCTTATAACATCCGGGGAAGACCAATATGGTCGCCGATGCTTTGAGTAGGAAGCTACCTAGCATGGGTAGCCTTGCTTATATTCCGGTCGTGGAGAGACCGCTTGCTTTGGATGTTCAGGCTTTAGCCAATCGATTCATGATATTGGATGTTTCCAAGCCCGATCGTGTTCTGGCTTATACAGTTGCTCGTTATTCATTATTCTGATCGTATTCAAGATCGGCAGTATGATGATCCTTATTTGTGTGTCCTTAGGGACACGGTGCAGAACGCTGGTGCCAAGCAGGTTACAGTTGGTGATGATGGGGTTTTACGGATGCAGGTACGTATTTGTGTGCCCAATGTGGATGGACTTCGTGAGTTGCTATCAGAGGATGGCCATAGTTCCCGGTACTCCATTCATCCGGGCGCCGCAAAGATGTATCAGGATTTGCGGCAGCACTATTTGTGGAGGATGATAAAACAGGGTATTTTGGAATATGTAGCTCGGTGTTTGAATTGTCAGCACGTTAAGTACGAGCATCAGATGCCTGGTGGATTGCTTCAGCAGATTGAGATTCCTGAGTGGAAGTGGGAGCGTACCACCATGGATTTCGTTGTTGGGCTCCCACGGACTCAGAGGATGTTCAATACAGTATTGGTTATTGTGGATAGGATGACCAAGTCAGCACATTTCATCCTTTTAGTAGTTTCATATTCTTCGGAGAGATTGGCAGAGATCTACATTAGGGGGATTCTTCGTCTTCATGGTGTGTCCGTGTCTATTATTTATGACCGAGGTACACACTTTAACTCGTATTTTTTTAGGGTAGTTCAGTGTGAGTTGGGCACGAGGGTTTAGTTGAGAACAATAGTTCATCCTCAGACGGACAGATAGTTCGAGCGTACAATTCAGATTTTGGAGGATATGGTTCGAGCTTGTGTCATTGATTTTGGAGGTTCTTGGGATCAGTTCTTGCCATTAGTAGAGTTTTCCTACAACAACAACTATCAGTCGAGCATCCAGATGGCTCCTATGAGGCATTATATGCTAGGCGGTGTCGGTCGCCGGTTGGGTGGTTTACGCCGGAAGAGGCTCGGTTGTTGGGTATAGACTTAGTGCAGGATGCCTTGAATAAGGTTAAGATCATTCAGTATAGACTTCGTACAACTCAATCCAGGCAGAAGAGGTATGCCGACCGCAGAGTTCATGATGTGGCATTCATGGTCGGAGAGCGAGTGTTGCTTCGGGTGTCGCTCATGAAGGGGGTGATGAGATTTGGAAGAAGGGTAAGCTAAGCTCTAGGTACATTGGTCCTTTTGAGATCCTTGATAGAGTGGGAAAGGTGGTTTACAAACTTGCATTGCCACCGAATTTATCAACTGTGCATCCAGTGTTTCATGTGTCTATCCTTCGGAAGTACCACGGTGATCCAGCCCATGTGTTAGACTTCATCAGTGTCCAGTTGGACAAGGATTTAACCTATGAGGAGGAGTCGGTAGCCCTATCACACCGGCAGGTTCGTTAGTTGAGATCGAAGAGTTATCCTTCGGTTCGTGTTCAGTGGAGATGTCATCCTGCCGAGGCAGCTACCTCAGAGTCAGAGTACGATATGCGGAGCCGGTATCCCCTACTTTTCCCCAATTCAGTTACTTTTTATGTCCGTTCGAGGACGAACGTTTGTTTTAGAGGTGGAGAATGTGATGACCCAAAAGGTCATCCCTTGTTTTAAAAGTCAAAACTGTGTTCTGAGGCCTTGAAAACTTCCTTTTGTCTCACCTCGTGTTGCATGCGTGATCCGAGCGTGTATCCGGAAAGATTTTATATGAAAAACTGAGAAAAATACTTATTTTTCCTTTAAAATTGAATTTAAGTTGACTTTGGTCAATATTTTGGGTAAACGGGTCCGGACCCGTGATTCGACGGTCCCGGAGGGTCCGTAGGAAAATATGGGACTTTGTCGTATTTCCGAGGTCCCAAGCCCGAGAAATGAATTTTTGAAAGAAATTGGTTAACTAAAATTTATAAGAATTTTTGGAAATTTGGTTATATTTGAAATTCATGGTATCGTCGTATTTTAGTTTCGGAGCCCGTTACAGGTTTAATATGATATTTGAGTTGTGCCTGTAAAATTTTGAAAGGAACGGATGTCATATGACGTGATTCCGACCCGTAGTTGTGAAATTTAAAACTTTGAAAGTTATTGAGATTTTCATTTGATTTTTATGCCAAATTCGTTGTTTAAGATGTTATTTTGGCGATTTGATCGCACGAGTATGTCCGTAGGATGTTTCTGGGGTTGTATGCATGTTTGGTCTGGAGCCCCGAGGGCTCGGGTGGGTTTTGGATAGAATTCGGGGTGTTTAGAATTTGAAAATTACTATTGGTGCACCAGTTCTGGTGTGCCCGCACGTGCGAGCCCTTTTCTGCAGGTGCGAGCGGAAGCCGGCAGGTGCGACCTTTTCCGTTGGGGAAGTATTTGGCTTCACAGGTGCTCATCCGCAGATGCGGATGGCTTCCCGCAGGTGCGGCCCCCAGTGGGCCTGTTCATTTCCGCAGGTGCGACCACTTTTCCGCACCTGCGAGAGTGCAGGTGCGACCCAAGCACCGCAGGTGCGAGTGTCGAGTAGTGTGTTTTAAGTTAGAGCTTCAGCCGTTTTCTTTTTCAAATCATCACAAAAATAGAAGACTAAGGTAGATTTTTCTCAAGAGATTTTCTTCCCAAATCATAGTTAAGTGTCCATTAACTAATTTTTTTCAACTTTCTAATGTTTTTCATCAAATTTCATACAAAATTCTAGGGTTTTAATGGTAGAAAATTGGGGATTTGGGTAGAGTTAGGTCTTTTTTCATAATTTGAATTTAGAGCTCGTTTTGGGGTCGGATTTCGAAACGAATTACATATTCGGGCTCGTGGGCGATGGGTGAACGAGATTTGGTCCAAACCTCGTGTTTTGACTTTTTGGAAATAATGATAAAAAAACTCATAATTAAGCATTGGGGTTGAATTATTTAGCACTTATTGATATTATTAAGTTAATTATGTTTAGATACAATCGAATTGGAGGCTAATTCTAAAGGGAAAGCGGTAATTGAGGCTTGAGTTTGGTAGTATAATTAGAGGTAAGTGTTTGGCTTAACCTTAGCTTGAGGGAATAGGTGTTGTGTTTTATTTGCTACATATTAGTATAATGTGCAACGTATAGGTGTGGTGACGAGTATCTATATGTTTGTGTCAAGAGTGTGGTGAGTCGAATGTTGTGATTTATGTGATGTTTTTTATTAAGCATTACTTAAGTTTAATTTGACAATTACCTATGTTGGTGATGTTTATTTGGTATTGATTATTGGTGACCATTGGCTCTAGTTGAGTATTACTACGTGAAATTGAGTAACTAGGTGAGATTGGTTATAGTTGTTTCACTTGCTGGGATGATATTCATTCTACTGTTTACTCCCTTGCTGGGACGTTTTGGCTTTATTATTGTTGTTTGTATTGTTGATTTCCTTGCCGGATTGTTGTTATTGATATATTTGGGTGAGGAAGAGTGTAAAGCACGAAGGGTGATGCCGTGTATGATATTGTGAGACAGGGTAAAAGCACGAAGGGTGATGATGTTCCAGATTATGATATTAAAAGCACGAAGGGTGATGTCGTGCCATATTATGATATTAAAAGAAAGAAGGGTGATGTAGTGCATTCTATCTATTATTTGGTGAGGATGAGAGTAAAAGCACGAAGGGTGATGTCGTGCACTTGTCTTCTTTGTGTTACTATTTCCGTAGTTTAAGTTGATATTTGATTTGTTGCTTTACCCCGTTATTCCCATTAATTGATAGTACCTCCCCTCAGCATGTTCCCCTTTCCTTGTATTTAGATGCTTAATTCAAATTATTATTTTCTCTGTATATGATTAAACTACTCAGGTTTAGGTTGTTGTCGTGTCCTAGCCTCATCACTACTTCGCCGAGGTTAGGCTCGACACTTACTCAGTACATGGGGTCGATTGTACTGATGCTACACTCTGCACTTTTGTGCAGATCCCGGTACAAGACCCTACGGACCTTAGAATGAGGAGGCTGCCTTCAGTCCATTTGGAGATTTCGAGGTAGTCCTGCAGGCGTCCGCAGGCCTTGGCGCCCCCTCCTACTTTATTTCCATTTTGTTCTTCTTTATTGTAAGACAGATATATTTACTTTGTTCAGACCTTTATATGTAGTACTCATAGAGAGTTCGTGAAGTTGTGGCACCAAATTCGGGGTTTAGTATTATGAATTTCCTAATGGCATATAAACGAGTTGTTAGACTTTGTTTTATTTTGCACTTTTATTTCCGCTGAGTTGTACATCACCTGTTATCTGTTAAGAATAAATGAATAAGGTAAATAAACATTAACGTTGGCTTGCCTAGCGGGTTCAATGTTAGGCGCCATAACTGTCCCGATGCTGGGAAATTCGGGTCGTGACATGTTGGTATCAGAGCACTAGGTTTCTTAGGTCTCACAATTCACGGACAAGCTTAGTAGAGTCTGAGGGATCGGTACGGAGACGTCTGTATTTATCCCCTAGAAGCTATAGATCTTAGGAATGACTTCACATCTATTATTCGGTATCGTCCGATTTGATTTCTCAAAACTAATTGAATTTCTACTCTATTCTCTCGCAGATGGCGAGAACACGTGCTTCTTCATCCACTGATCAGCAGCCCGAGTCTCCGGTTGCAATTCCTACGAGGGGCTGAGGCCATGCTAGAGGCCGAGGCAGGGGAATTGCTCATCCCAGAGCAGCAGCCCAAGTTGGGGAGCCTCAGTCCCGGTTGGACCAGCTCAGGTTCCCGAGGGGTTCATTGCCACGCCGAAACTCCAGGATGGTCTTGTTCGTCTAGTGGGACTCATGGAGAGCGTTGCTCAAGCAGGCTTACTTCCTACAACACCAGCCATCTCTCAAGCTGGGGGAGGAGCCCAGACTCCCGCTACTCGTACTCCGGAGCAGTTGGCTTCTGAGTTTTAGACTCTCGTACCTCAGACACCTATGTCAGTTCAGCCAGGTATTGTGGCTCAGACCGGTGATGGAGCAGCTATGTCTGTTGATGCTTTGTGGAGGTTGGATCGGTTCACCAAGATGTTTACTACTACTTATAGCGGTACATCTTCAGAGGATCCCCAGGACTATTTGGATAGCTGCCACGAGGTTCTACGGAACATGGGGATAGTGGAGACCAATGGGGTCGACTTTGCTACTTTTTGTGTGTCAGGTCCCACCAAGACCTGGTGGAGAGATTATTTTTTGGCTAGACCAACATGTCACCGCCTTTGACTTGGGCCTAGTTCTATGATTTGTTTCTGGAGAAGCTTCTCCGTATCACTTAGAGAGAGGATTATAGGAGGCAGTTTTAGCATCACCAGCAGGGTTCCATGACCGTCACTCACTATGAGACCAAATTCATTACCTTGGCTCATCATGCTATTATGATATTTCCCACAGAGTGAGAGAGGGTAAGAAGATTTATTGAGGGACTGGCTCAACCGATCAGATTGCAGATGGCGAAGGAGATAGGGAGTGATATTTCCTTCCGGGAGGCAGCCAATGTGGCCAGACAAGGTTAGATGGTTCTATCACAGGGGAGTGGTCAGGGGCCTGACGAGAGGGTCCTTCATTCTTACATGTTTAGTGGTGCCTCATCTGGAGGCAGGGATTCTTTTGGTAGGGGCCATCCTCCTAGATTGTTTCAGTCAGCATTTCAGGTTTCTCGCAGTGCTCCAGGTTGTCGTGGTTCCCGCATGCAATATTCTGATCAGTTGTCTTATAGTGCACCATCAGCTCCTATCAGTGCACCGCTACTCCAGAGTTTTCAGGGTGGTTACTCAGGTCGTCAGGATCACTTTCAAGGCCTGTAGCCTCAGCAGCCGAATCTTGTTATACTTGTGGTGTTCCGGGACACATTCCTATATTTTTCCCTCGAGCCTCGAGCAGTTCTCAGCACCAGGGTTCTCGTGCGATGGTTCCCGCATCAGTTGTTCCACCACCCGCTAAGCCCGCCAGAGGTGGGGGTCGAGGTGTTAGGGATCGAGGTCAAGCAGTTAGAGGTAGAGGCTAGGCTACTAGAGGTAGAGGTCAGCCAGTAGGAGGCCGTTCCAGGGATGTAGTTTGGATTGGTGGGGCCCAGCCCCGATGTTATGCTATTCCAGCCAGACCTGAGGCTGAGGCCTCCGATGCGGTTATCACAGGTATGGTTTCAGTTTGCAGCAGGGATACTTTAGTTTTATTTGATCCAAGGTGCACATATTCCTATGTGTCATCTTATTTTGCTCCTTATTTGGTTATGCCTCGTCATTCTCTGAGTACTCCTGTATATGTGTCTACACCGGTGGGTGATTCTATTGTGGTAGATTGTGTCTAACGTTCGTGTGTAGTGGTTATTGGTGGTCTTGAGACCATTATAGATCTTCTACTCCTTGATATGGTAGATTTTGATGTAATTATGGGGATGGATTGGTTGTTTCCTTATCATGCCATATTGGACTGTCATGCCAAGACCGTGACCTTAGCATTGTCGGGGTTGCCTTGACTGGAGTGGAGAGGGATTCTTGGTCATTCTTCCAGCAGGGTTATCTCATATATGAAGGCTCTGTGTATGGTCGAGAAGGGGTGTTTGGCCTATTTGGCCTATGTTCGTGATTCTAGTGCCGAGGTACCTTCTATGGAGTCTGTGCCCATTGTCTGTGAGTTTCCAGAGGTGTTTCCTCCAGACCTGCCGGGTATGCCCCCGACAGGGATATTGACTTTTGCATTGATTTGGGTTCGGGCACTCAGCCCATTGCTATTCCGCCATATCATATGGCCCCGCCAAAGTTGAAGGAGTTGAAAGAACAGTTGCAGGACTTTCTTGATAAAGGCTTTATTAGGCCTAGTGTCTCGCCTTGGGGTGCGGCGGTGTTGTTTGTTAAGAAGAAAGATGGGTCAATGAGGATGTGCATAGATCAGCAGTTGAACAAGGTTACCATCAAGAACAAGTATCCATTCGCGAGGATTGATGACTTGTTTGATCAGCTTCAGGGTGCCAAGTTATTTTCGAAGATTGATTAGAGATCTGGCTACCATCCGTTGAGGATTAGGGCATCTGATATCCCTAAGACAACTTTTCACACTTGGTACGGGCATTATGAGTTCTTAGTGATGTCATTCGGGTTGACAAATGCCCCAGCAGCTTTCATGGACTTGATGAATCGAGTGTTCACACCTTATTTGGATTCCTTCGTGATTGTCTTCATTGATGATATTCTGATTTATTCCCGTAGCCGGGAGGAGCATGAGAAGCATCTTCGAGTCGTTCTCCAGACTCTGAGGGACAGTCAGCTATATGCCAAGTTTTCGAAATGTGAGTTTTGAATTAAGTTCAGTTGCATTCTTGGGTCATGTCGTATCAGCAGAGGGTATTCAGGTAGATCCTAAGAAGATTTCAGCGGTCAAGGATTGGCCTAGACCCACATCATCTACAGAGATCCGGAGTTTCTTTAGTTTGGCGGGCTATTACTGTCGGTTTGTGGAGGGGTTTTCATCTATTGCAGCCCTGATGACCAGGTTGACTCAAAAGGGTTCCCAGTTCAAGTGATTAGAGGAGTGTGGGGTGAGCTTCCAGAAGCTTAAGACAGCCTTGACTATGGCGCCGATGTTGGTTTTTCCCTAGGTTCAATGCCATATAATGTGTATTGCGATGCATCTCGGGTTGGACTTGGTGAAGTGTTGATGCATGATGGCATGGTTATTGCATATGCCTCGCGATAGTTGAAGATCCACGAGAAGAATTATCCAGTTCATGATTTGGAATTAGCACCCATTGTCAACACGCTGAAGATTTGGAGGCATTATCTGTATAGCGTGTAATGTGAGGTGTTCACGGATCATAAGAGTTTTCACTATTTGTCCAAGCAGAAGGAGTTGAATTTTAGGCATAGCAGATGGTTAGAGCTATTGAAATACTATGAAATCACCATCTTATATCATCCGGGGAAGGCCAATGTGGTGGCCGATGCTTTGAGTAGGAAGTCAACCAGTATGGGTGGCCTTGCTTATATTCCGGTCATGGAGAGACCGCTTGCTTTGGATGTTCAGGATTTAGCCAATCGGTTCATGAGATTGGATGTTTTTGAGTTCGGTCGTGTTCTAACATATACAGTTGCTCGTTTATCATTATTTGATCGTATTCTATATCGGAAGTATGATGATCCTCATTTGTGTGTCCTTAGGGACACGGTGCGGCACCGTGGTGCCAAGCAAGTTACAGTTGGTGATGATGGGGTTTTACGGATGCAGGGACGTATTTTTGTGCCCAATGTGGAGGACCCCGTGAGTTGATATTAGAGAAGGCCCAAAGTTCCCGGTACTCCATTCATTCGGGTGCTGCAAAGATTTATCAGGATTTGCGGCAGCACTATAGGTGAAGGATGATGAAGAATGATATTTTGGCATACGTAGCTCAGTGTTTGAATTGTCAGCAGGTTAAGTACGAGCATCAGAGGCTTGGTGGATTGTTTCAGCAGTTTGAGTTTCCTGAGTGGAAGTGGGAGCGTAACACCATGGATTTCGTTGTTTGACTCCCACGGACTCAGAGGAAGTTCGATACAGTATGGGTTATTGTGGATAGGCTGACCATGTAAGCACATTTCATGCTTGTAGCAGTTTCATATTCTTTGGAGGGATTGGCAGAGATCTACATTAGGGAGATTGTTCGTCTTCATGGTGTGCCCGTGTCTATTATTTCTGACCGAGGTACACAGTTTACCTCGCATTTCTGGAGAGGATTTCAGCGCGAGTTAGGGATAAGGGTTGAGTTGAGCACAACATTTCATCCTCAGACGGACGGACAGTCCGAGCGTACTATTCTGATTTTAGAGGATATGTTTCGAACCTGTGTCATTGACTTTGGAGGTTCTTGGGATGAGTTCTTGCCATTAGCAGAATTTTCCTACGACAACAGCTATCAGTCGAGCATCCAGATGGCTCCCTACGAGGCATTATATGGTAGGCGGAGTCGGTCACCGGTTGGGTGTTTTGAGTCGGGAGAGGCTCAGTTATTGGGTACAGACTTAGTGCAGGATGCCTTAGATAAGGTTAAGATCATTCAGGATAGCCAAGCAGAAGAGTTATGTCGACCACAGGGTTCGTGATGTGGCATTCATTGTCGGAGAGCGGGTGTTGCTTCGGGTGTCGCCCATGAAGGGCGTGATGAGATTTGGGAAGAAGGGTAAGCTAAGCCCTAGGTACATCGGTCCTCTTTAGATCCTTTATAGAGTCGGAAAGGTGGCTTACAGACTTGCGTATCCATCGAATTTATCATCTGTGCATCCAGTGTTTCATGTGTCTATGCTTCGGAAGTACCACGACGATCCAGCCCATGTGTTAGACTTCAGCAGTGTCCAGTTGGACAAGAATTTGACATACGAGGAGGAGCCGGTAGCCCTATTAGATCGGATGGTGAGTTAGTTGAGATCGAAGAGTTATCCTTCAGTTGGTGTTTAGTGGAGAGGTCAGCCTACCGAGGCAGCTACCTAGGAGCCCGAGTCCAATATGCGCAGCCGGTATCCCCATCTTTTCCCCGATTCAGTTACTTTTCTATGTCCGTTCGAGGACGTACGTTTGTTTTAGAGTTCGAGAATATGATGAACCAAAAGGTCATCCCTAGTTTTAAAAGTCAAAACTATGTTCTGAGGCCTTGAAAACCTCCTTTTGTATCACCTCGTGTTGCGTGCGTGATCCGTGCGTGTATCCGGAAAGCTTTTATATGAAAACTGAGAAAAATGCTAATGTTGCCTTTAAAATTGAATTTACGTTGACTTCGGTTGACATTTTTGGTAAACGAGTCCGGACCCGTGATTCGACGGTTCCAGAGGGTCTGTAGGAAAATATGTGACTTGGGCGTATGCCCGGAATCGAATTCTGAGGTCCCAAGCCTAAGAAATAAATTTTTGAAAGAAATTGTTTGACTAAAATTTATAACAATTTTTGGAAATTTGGCTATATTTGAAATTGATGGTATCAGGCCCGTATTTTGGTTCTGGAGCCCAGTACAGGTTTAATATGATATTTGAGTTGTGCCTGTAAAATTTGGTAAGGAACGGATGTCATATGACGTGATTCGGACCTGTAGTTGTGAAATTTGAAACTTTGAAAGTTCTTGAGATTTTCCTTTGATTTTTATGCCAAAATCGTTGTTTAAGATGTTATTTTGGAGATTTAATCTCACAAGTAGGTCCGTAGGATGTTTCTGGGGTTGTATGTATGTTTGGTTTGGAGCCCCGAGGGCTCGGGTGAGTTTCGGATAGACTTTGGGGTGTTTAGAATTGGAAAATCACGTTTGGTGCACTAGTTCTGGTGTGCCCGCAACTGTGAGCCCTTTTCCGCAGGTGCGAGCGGAAGCCCGTAGGTGCGGACCCATTCCGCAGTTGTGGTATTTGGCTTCGCAGGTGCTCATCCGCATATGCGGATGGCTTCCCGAAGGTGCGGCCCCCAGTGGGCATGTTCATTTCCGCAGGTGCAACCACTTTTCCGCACCTGCGAGAGCGCAGGTGTGACCCAAGCTAAGTTAGAGCTTCAACCGTTTTATTTTTCAAATCTTCACAAAAAAGAAGACTAAGGGCGATTTTTCTCAAGAGATTTTATTCCCAAATCATAAATAAGTATCCATTAACTAATTTTTTTCAACTTTCTAATGTTTTTCATCAACTTTCATAAAATATTCTAGGGTTTTAATGGAAGAAAATCGGGGATTTGGGTAGAGTTAGGGATTTTTGCATAATTGGAATTTAGACCTCGTTTTGGGGTCGGATTCCGAAACTAATTACATATTTGGACTCGTGGGTGAATGGGTGCACGAGTTTTGGTCCGAACCTCATGTTTTGACCAAGCTGGCCCCGGTCGATTTTTGACTTTTTGGGAAGAATGATAGAAAAATCATAATTAAGCATTGGGGTTGAATTATTTAGCACTTATTGATATTATTAAGCTAATTAGGTTTAGATACAATCGTATTGGAGGTGAATTCTAAAGGGAAAGCGGTAATTGAGCCTTGAGTTTGGTAGTGGAATTCGAGGTAAGTGTTTGGCTTAACCTTAGCTTGAGGGAATAGGTGTTGTGTTTTATTTTCTACGTGTTAGTATAATGTGCAACGTAGAGGTGTGGTGACGAGTATCTATACATTGGTGTCAAGCATGCCGTGAGTCGAATGTTGTGATTTATGTGATTTTTTTATTAAGCATTACTTGAGTTTAATCTGACTTACCTATGTTGGTGGTGCTTCTTCGGTATAGATTATTGTTGAGTATTGGCTCGAGTTGAGAAGTACTATGTGAAATTGAGTAACTAGGTGAGATTGGTTATAGTTGTTTCCCTTGCCGGGATGATATTGATTCTACTGTTGACTCCCTTGCCGGGACGTTATGGCTTTATTATTATTATTTGTATTTTTGATTTCCTTGTCGGATTGTTGTTATTGATTTGTTAGGTGAGGAAGAGTGTAAAGCATGAAGTGTGATAGAGAGGGTAAAAGCACGAAGGGTGATGACATGCCATATTATGACATTAAAAGCACGAAGGGTGATGCCGTGTTGTTTCTATAGATTTATGGTGAGGATGAGAGTAAAAGCACGAAGGGTGATGTCGTGCACTTGTTTTCTTTGTGTTACTATTTCTGAGTTGATATTTGATTTGTTGCTTTACCCTCATATTCCCATTTATTGGTAGTACCTCCCCTCAGCATGTTCCCCTTTCCTTGTATTTAGCTGCTTAATTCCTGTTGTTATTATTTTCTCCGTATATGATTAAATTGCGCAGGTTTAGTTGGTTGTCGTGTCCTAGCCTTGTCACTACTTCGCCGAGGTTAGGCTCGACACTTACTCAGTACATGGGGTCGGTTGTACTGATGGTACACTCTACACTTTTGTGCAGATCCCGGTACAGGACCCTACGGACCTTAAAGTGAGCAGGCTGCCTTCAGTCCATTTGGAGATTCCGAAGTAGTCCTGCAGGCGTCCGCAGACCTTGATGTCCCCTCCTAATTTATTTCCACTCTGCTCATTTTTATTCTGAGACAGATGTATTTATTTTGTTCAGACCTTTATATGTAGTATTCACAGACAGTCCGTGAAGTTGTGATACAAAATTCCTTGTTTAGTACTATGAATTTCATAATGGCCTATAAACGAGTTGTTATACTTTTTTTTCTTTCGTACTTTTATTTCCGCTGATTTGTACATCACCTGTTATCTGTTAAGAATAAATGAATAAGGTAAATAAACATTAACATTGGCTTGCCTAGCGGGTTCAATGTTAGGCGCCATCACGGTCCCGACGGTGGAAAATTCGAGTCGTGACACAAGATTTATATAAGTATTTTCTTTAATTTTCCGCAATTTTTAGAGTTTTAAAATTAATTTTCCTGCATTTAAATTACATAAAGATTTTGTAGTTACCCCTTTATTTATTCTGTGATGATTTAATTACCCAAAGCTATTATTTGAATCAATATATATGTTCCAGAAAAAATTTTCTCTATTTTTATATAAGCACATTTATATTTTTAAGTTATTTACATAATTTTGCAAAAATGGCATACATTCTACAAATAATTGTGTTTATTACATTACTCATGCAAAAGTAGATTATATTTTTGTAATATTCAGTCATTATTCTTAATTAGTTTTATAGCATAAAAATTATTTTTTACCATTTATTAGATATTTTAATAATTTATTTTATTAATTTTAAAGGGGTTTTCAACAGCTGGCCCAAAATAGATTAAATTTCGGACCATATTTGGCCCAAATCTCTAGCCCAACATCCCCCAGCCCAAGCCAAACGACACTTTACTAAAACCCGGCCGCAACCCATTCCAATGACCAACTCCACTCTTCTTTTAATCTTCGCCATTGATCTCAGAGATCAACGGCCCATAAACGCCCTTTTAATTTACACTTGCCCCAAATCCTAATCCTCACTTCCACTCAAAAGCCGCCTTTGAATCCTCTCATCTCCCACCTCACTAGAGAAACCCTAGCCGTTGTTATACCCATATTTTCTTACGTGAAAGTACGCATAAGTGAATTTACATAAGCTCGGAAATGAGAAGTTACATCCCGCATTTTTGTATGTTGAAGTTTCTTCATAAGTTAATCGACGTATGTTCGGGAAAGATATTATTTTTAGATTATAATCATTATGCTATTTCGGCAAGCAATGAGTAAATTTGTGAAAGTGAGAGGGTAAACAAATTGTAGAAAATGAATTTTGTCGAAATTTGACATTTTGGAATAAAATACGGTCGGAGCTATAATACCCAGTATTTATGGACTAGTGTCATACAAGGTACCACATGACCATAATAGTAAGGTGTACAAAGTGTGTTAAAAGCGAATAGTATTTTAAGAAATTTTAGATAATTCCTAATTATTTGGATAATTGGGTAATTATTTGTTAATGGGGGATAAATAAATTAATTAAGTGAATAATTGTTGGATAAGTATTTACCCTTCACGTGGAAGCCCAAGGTTGTCTTGACCAAGCCAAAAAATGACTCTTAAGTAATGTAAAAAGGGGGGAAATTTTAAGAAGAATTTTGTGACCAAGTCATCCAAGTGGGGCCCACTCTCTTTAATAAAAACTCCAACATGGTCATTAAAATGCATATGTTACCTTCGCAATTATTAGAGATTTATAATTCTATACGGATTGAAGGCAACATATGAAGCTTCAATACGTATTTGCAATTCTAAGAAGTTTGCGACGAGGTTATACTGTGTAATCGCAATGAGATTTTGCGATTATAAGAGAGCACGATACAATTTTTCTCAAGAATATCATACGGAGTTTTTCCAACTTTGATTCATCGTTACATGTTTCGTCGCGGTTGGCATGTGTTAGAAGGATTGTCAAGAGAATCGGCTAAGGTATGTTAAGGCTAAGTCCTTCCTTCATTTTGGCATGATCTCGTAACTACATGTGTTTGATAACGAGGCATAAAGAGAAGTTCATACTTACGAATTTATATACATTATCCTAGTATCATAAGTTACAGTATTCTCCCTTATCGGGACTTCATATTCAATTGAATATTGTCTTCTTCCAGTCAAGATAGTAGAGCGTCTATATATATATATATATATATATATATATATATATAGTATTACAATATTTTCACCTCCATCGAGCTATAATTGGCCGGCAGGACCTATTGGGCAACCTCCGATCAGATGGTAAGTTATATACCTAACCTACTATGACCGAGTGCATATGAGCAAGCCCAGAATGGCCGAGATACAGAGCCTAGTATGGCCAAACACCTATGAGCGATCCTACTACGGCACAACATTTATATATACCGAGCCCTATAAGGCTAGACAATTATTTTACTTACTACATTGAGAGACTTGAGTCAGTATCAGTAGGTAAGAATATCTTCAAATTATCTTTGAATCCCTATTACTTTCAGTTATTATATTATCAGTTCAGTTTTAGCTTCCAGTCATTTTGTTGCCTTACATACTCGGTAAATTATTTCGTACGGACGCCCCTTTTGTTGAGGACACTGCATTTCATGCATGCAGGTCCAGACAGACAGACGAATAAACCTCCTTAGTAGGTGTTGCCCGAGTTCAGCTTGATCCGTAAGCTTTGCATCCTTCGGAGCTGCTAGGTCTAGAGTTTTAAGTAAATATTATGTATATATGTATATCTATGTTATGGGTAGGTCGGGGCCTTGTTCCGAACACAGTACATCCATCAGTAGAGGCTTGTAGACATATCCTGCCAGTTAGTGCAGTATGTTGGGCTTGTAAACCTTGTATGTATATTTTGTTGGTTTGCCAGCTGTAGTAGTTATGATGGCATTGTCGGCCCAGCTTTATATTGATATTTAGTCAGTGTTCACAAATTGTCTTGCAATGTGTCCCATGGCCAAAGTATGACATTATATGTTCAGAGTCCCTTAGTCGCAAGTTGATGCACAAGGATAGGCGAGGCACCGGGTGCCGGTCTTTCCCCCCGAGTTCGGGGCGTGACAAAAGTATACAAAGTATGAGATGAGATTAGGTCATCATTCTTAAGATGAACAGTAATGAAGAAGCATTAAAGGACTTAGATTTATACATATAGGATAAGCAATGAGAGTAACCTGGTGTTTGGTAAAAGACCTCAGTAACGTTAAATCAAAGTAAGAGTTATGGTATAATATGACATACCTTAATGCATTAAAGTCATACGGATGAATAATGGATCTGTAAAATAAGGTATAGCAATATTCACAAGTTCAACAAAGTATCGAGTGAAGAACTTCAGTATACCTATATGTTCCTAGAGGAGAACATTGTTATATTTATGTATATGTTCATAAAGTGAGGCCTAGAGACTGGCTAAAAGCTAGAGGAAAGAAGAGTCGCATAGGCACGTATACAAGGACAAAGACGTACATACTGCATGATAGAAGGTAGCAACTGTCATGAAATTGGAAGGATTCCGAACACAAGTCATGGTGTAAGAAAGAGGCCTAAAGGGAAGAATTCCATGTCCTTGGATTTATTCCCATAACAGTTGCCTAGATGGTAAGGAGAGTACTAAAGTATTCAGAAGACATAAGTTTTGAAAACAATAAGTGCATCAGTCACATTCGAGGATGAATGTTCCAAAAGGGGGAATTATGTTACACCCCATATTTTCGTACGTGAAAGTACGCCGTAAGTAAATTGATATAGTCTAGGAAATGAGATGTTACATCCCGAATTTTCATACATTGAAATTTCATCGTAAATTAATCGATGTAAGTTCGGGAAAGAGATTATTTTGAGATTATAAGCATTATGCTATTTCAACAAGCGGTGAGTAAATTCGTGAAGGTGATAGGGTAAGAAAATCTAAGAAAATGAATACGGCCGAAGTTTTAAATTTTGGGATAAAATACGTCCGAGCTATAATGTCACGGCCCGCATTTCCCACCCTCGAGAGTCGTGATGGCACCTACTAGTGGAAGCTAGGAAAGCCAAACCTTAATTAACTTTTTCATTAACACGTTACCTCATTTAACAATTTTCAGCAACCGCATGCAAACAATGGAATTTAATAATAAAGCGGAAGTCTTAAATTGTAGAAAAACTGAATATAAATGTGGAAAATTCAAAATAGGCCTCTACCCAATACTGGTGTCACAATACTCACGAACTACTAAGAGTATTAAATACAATCGTCTGAAAGAAAACACAACTATTTGTCTCGAGTACAATAAGATAACAGACTGAAATAATAGATAGAAGAGACGTCGGGCCTGCGGACGCTTGCAGGGCTACCTCAGTATCTCGCTGGACTGAAGGCCTGCTCCTGCACTAATGTTGTTGTCCAAGACCTGGATCTGTGCAAAAGAGCATAGAGTGCAGTATCAGCACAACCGACCCCATCTACTAAGTAAGTGCCTAGCCTAACCTCGGCTAAGTAGTGACGAGGCTAGGACCGGACGACCAAGTAAACCTCTGCAGTTCGAATATATATATATACAACAGAAAAGAAATAAAGGAAGTAATCAATCAATAAAGGAAGGGGAACACGCTGTGGGGAGATAACAGTTTCATATAAGAAATCTTAAATAAAGAACAGAACAACAATGCCAAAATATCAATAAGGATTAGAAATCACAAACTTGCACGGCATCACCCTTCGTGCTTTTACTCTCGCCCTCACTATGCAATGTATAATGTAATCAATGTAAATCATGGAACGACATCACCCTTCGTGCTTTTACCTCTTCCTCACTATGCAATGTATAATGTAATCAATGTAAATCATCGCACGACATCACCCTTCGTGCTTTTACTCTCTTTCCTCACAGTATAATCAATGAATATCTGTACAGAATGGTACATCGTACGACACGACATCACAATTTGTGCTTTACACTCTTTTCTCACAATATCAAACAATGCACGACATCACCCTTCGTGCTTTACACTCTTTCCTCACAATAGCAAACAATGCACGGCATCATCCTTCGTGCTTTAACACTCTTCCTCACCCAAACAGCAATCACAAACAAAGGGCAAGGGAGTAAAATGAATAGAAATAGAAATCCCAGCAAGGGAACATCAATTAAACAATTAAATTCCGGCAAGGGAACAATAACAGTAATCTCAACATACAGTGCACGGCATCACCCTTCGTGCTTTATCACTCTTCCTCACAATAGCAAACAGTGCACGGCATCACCCTTCGTGCTTTATCACTCTTCCTTACAATAGCAAACAGTGCACCACATCACCCTTCGTGCTTTAGCACTCTTCCTCACCCAAACAGCAATCACAAACAAGGGCAAGGGAGTAAACAAAATAGAAATAGAAATCCCGGCAAGGGAACATCAATTAAACAATTAAATCCCAGTAAGGGAACAATAACGGTAATCTCAACGTCCTAGCAAGGGAGATAATCACTAAAGTAACAATGACCCGGCAAGGGTATATTTTAATAACTCTTTCTTTTTCTTTCACTTTCATTTAATAATTTACTCTATCACTTGAGCCAATGCTCCAAAGGATTCAGTTATCTCATATATCTTCACCGTTCGTGTTACAACTCGAGCCAGTGCTCTTCAAAGTTTAAAGATCACAATTCCCTTCATATGCTCTTTACAACATATAGAAATCATCAATTAAGCATGAAAGTTACAACAAAATCAGAATATTCGCAATATAAAGACTTACAGTCATGCTAGACACCAATGTATAGAGACTCATCACCATGCCTATACATCGTACTCGACAGTTAGCAAGTAGCAAATAAGACTCAAGTCCTATTCCCTCTAGCTAAGGCTAGACCAAACACTTACCTCGGGTCCAAAATATAGCAATCAACCCTCTAACACAGCCTTTCCTTTAGAATTCAACTTCGCAATGGTATTATCTAGATATAATTAACTCAAGTATATCAATAAGGATTCAATAATTCAATTACATAGCCTAATTACCCATATCCATGCATTCTTTCAAAATAACAAAATTCGACCCCGGGCCCGCTTGGTCCAAACACGAGGCTCGGACCAAAACCATGTCACCCATTCACCCACGGGCCCGAATATATAATTTGTTTTCAAATTCGACCCCAAAACGAGGTCTAAATCAAGAAAATTCAAAAGGGCCTAACTCTACCTAAATTCCCAATTTTCTACTCGAAATTGCATGTTTTAGGCTTAGATTCCAGGGTGAAATCTTGTAAAATGAAGTTAAGGAGTAAAGAAAATGAGTTAGAAATCACTTACTAATGTTTTGGAGAAGAAACAGTGTTTGGAAAATCGCCTCTTATATTTTTAGCGATTTGAAAAATGAAAATAACTTAAATTCCCGTTCATTTATACCCCCCACTCAGGTCCCCCACCGTGGACCACGAAAAATGGACCGTGGCCGCGCTAGCAAAGGCCAAGAAAAGCTGAAGAAAACCAAAAAAAATGAATGCGGTGACATGCTTTAGTATTTTGGACATAACTTTCTCTACAGATGTCCAAATTAATCTTTCTGGAAACTAGACACGAAGGGCTACAACTTTCATTTTTGAATCATCTCAAAATTCCCTGTAGATCAAAAGATATAAATCTCCGAAGACGGACCAGTGGCCCAACTCCTCCACCGCGGACCACGAAAAATCGACCGCGACCACGAAGCCCTCAGCGCGGTCCGCGAAAAAGGATCATGGACCACGGTGGAAAGTTCAGGGATCTGAGTTCTATGACCTTCAACAGGTATATTTTAAGCCTAAGACCTCCCGGGACCTACCCGAAACTCACCCGAGCCGTCAAAACCTCAAACCCAATGAACACACGACCTCAAAATCATCCTACGGACTTATTCGAGTAATGAAACCACCAAAATAACTTCAAAAACAATGAATCAAACCTCAAAATCACTAGTTTTTCTTCAAACTTCATAAACATTCAAATTTAGAGTTTTAAGTCCGAAACACGTCAAACGACGTCCAATTTCAACCAAACTTCATAGAAATATCTTAAACCATATATAAGACCTGTATCGGGCACCTGAACAAAAATAGGGACCAGATACCAACACATTCTAACCAATTTTCATTTCACTTTTCTTTATAAATTTCAGAAAAACAATTTTAGTCAAAAATTCATTTCTCGGGCTTGGGACCTCAGAATTCGATTCCGGGCATATGCCCAAATCTCACATTTTCTTACGGACCCTCCGGGACCGTCAAAACACGGGTCGGGGTCCGTTTACCCAAAATATTGACCGAAGTCAAATTTACTCATTTTAATATCAAAGTTTAGCATTTTTCACAGAATTTCATATTTAAGTTGTCCGGCTATGCGCCCGTACTTCGCATGCAAATCGAGGCAACTAAAGATGAGGTTTTCAAGGCCTCGGAACCACAGAAAGGTAAAGAAACTAGGTGATGACCCCTTTGGGTCGTCACATTCTCCACCTCTAAAACAATCTTTCGTCCTCGAACGGACAGAAGAAGGAAGTACCTGAGTCGCGAAATAAATGAGGGTAATGGCTCCACATATCGGACTCGGACTCCCAGTTCGATGCCTTAGGAGGCTGACCTTTCCACTGAACACGAACAGAAGGGAAACTCTTGGATCTCAACTGATGAACCTGCTGGTCTAGAGAAGCTACCGGCTCCTCCGCATAAGATAAGTCCTTGTCCAACTGGACAACGCTGATGTCAAAAACATGAGATGGATCTGCAATATACCTCCGGAGCATAGATACATGAAACACCTGGTGCACGACTGACAAACTAGGTGGCGAGGCAAGTCTATAAGCCACCTCTCCCACTCGATCAAGAATCTCAAACGGACCAATGAACCTAGGGTTAAGCTTGCGCTTCTTCCCAAATCTCATCACGCCCTTCATAGGCGACACTCAGAGCAATACTCGCTCACCAACCATGAAAGCCACATCTCGAACCTTGCGATCTGCATAACTCTTTTTCCTCGATTGAGCTGTACGAAGCCTATCCTGAATGATCCTGACCTTGTCCAAGGCCTCCTGAACAAAATCTATACCCTCTCCCGGCTCAAACCATCCAATCAGAGATCGCCGTCGCCTACCATATAAAGCCTCATAAGGAGCCATCTGGATACTCAATTGGTATCTGTTGTTGTAGGCAAACTCTGCTAAAGGCAAGAAATGATCCCATGAACCTCCAAAGTCAATAACACAAGCTCGGAGCATATCCTCCAATATCTGAATAGTCCGCTCGGACTGCCCGTCGTCTGGGGATGAAAGGTTGTGCTCAACAAAACCCGTGTGCCCAACTCTCGCTGAACTGCTCTCCAGAAGCGCGAGGTAAACTATGTACCCCGGTCTGAAATGATAGATGTCCCGGATATAAATCTCAACTAATCCCTCGGATGAATAGGAGACGGCAATAGGAATGAAATGCGTTGACTTGGTCAGGCTATCAACAATGACCCAAATTGCGTCGAACTTCTTCCGAGTCGACGGAAGCACAGTAACGAAGTCCATAGTGATCCGCTCCCACTTCCAGTTGGGAAGATCAATCATCTGAAATAAACCACCAGGCCTCTGATGCTCGTACTTAACCTGCTGACAATTCAAAAAACGAGCCACATATGCTACAATATCCTTCTTCATTCTACGCCACCAACAATGCTGCCGTAAATCCTGATACATCTTCGCGGCGCCGGGATGAATAGAGTACCGGGAACTATGGGCCTCCTCTAAAATCACCTCTCGGAGCCCATCCACATTAGGCACTCAAATTCTACCCTGCAATCTCAAGACTCCATCATCATCTAATGTAACCTGCTTGGCACCTCCTCGCTGCACCGCGTCTCTAAGGAAACACAAATGGGGATATCAAACTGTCGATCATGGATACGCAGCAATAATGAAGAATGAGCGACTGTGCAAGCTAACACACGATTGGGCTCAGAAACATCCAGCCTCACAAACTGATTGCCTAAAGCCTGAACATCCAAAGCAAGCGGCCTCTGACTGACCGGAATAAATGCAAGAATGCCCACACTAGCTGACTTTCTACTCAAAGCATCGGCCACCACATTGGCCTTTCCCGGGTGATATAAGATAGTGATATCATAATCTTTCAGCAACTCCAACCACCTTCTCTGCCTCAAATTCAACTCCTTTTGCTTGAAAAAGTACTGAAGACTCTTATGATCCGTTAAAACCTCACACGCGACCCCATATAGATAGTACCTCCAAATCTTCAATGCGTGAACAATGGCTGCCAACTCCAAATCATGCACTGGATAGTTCTTCTCATAAATCTTCAACTGCCTCGAAGCATAAGTGATTACCTTGCCATCCTGCATCAACACTGCACCAAGCCCAATACGGGAAGCATCACAATAGACCGTACAAGGCCCTGAACCTGTGGGCAAAACCAATACCGGTGTCGTAGTCAGAGTTGTCTTGAGCCTCTAAAAGCTCGCCTCACACTCGTCCGACCATCTAAACTGGGCACCCTTCTGGGTCAACCTGGTCATCGAGGCTGCAATAGATGAGAACCCTCCACGAACTGACGATAGTAGCCTGACAATCCCAAGAAACTCTGAATCTCTGTAGCAGATGCTGGTCTAGGCCAGTTCTTGACTGCCTCAATCTTCTTCGGGTCAATCTGAATACCCTCTGCTGATACGACATGACCCAGGAATGCAACTGAACTCAACCAGAACTCACACTTCGAAAACTTTGCATATAGCTGAGTATCCTTCAAAGTCTGAAGAACCACTCTGAGATGCTGCTCGTGCTCTTCCTGACTGCGGGAGTATATCAATATATCATCAATGAATACTATCACGAACGAGTCCAAATAAGGCTTGAACACTCAGTTCATCAAGTTCATAAAATCTACTGGGGCATTTATCAACCCAAACGACATAACCATAAACTCATAATGCTCGTACCGAGTGCGAAAAGCTGTCTTAGGGACATCGGATGCCCTAATCCTCAACTGGTAGTACCCAGATCTCAAGTCTATCTTTGAAAATACTTTGGCACCCTGAAGTTGATCTAACAAATCATCAATCCTCGGCAGTGGATACTTATTCTTGATTGTAACCTTGTTCAATTGACGGTAATTTATGCACATCCTCATCGAACCATCTTTCTTCTTGACAAACAATACTGGAGCACCCCAAGGAGAAACACTAGGCCTAATGAAGCCTTTACCCAAAAAACCCTGTAACTTCTCCTCCAATTCCTTCACTATACTGATATCGAGATACAATGCTTGAAGACCTCATAATACCCAAAATAACGTGCCTCACCTAACACCACCTGGAGCGGTGCCTACCTGGTAAGTTAAGGCTCCATAATTATAGCACAAATTTAGCAAATTACGCACAGATTGTTAATTAGTTTATTTATTTATTTATTTATATTATTATTATTACTCTTATTTTTATACATAAGTCTTTAACAAACATCTCTTCCTACTAGTACTTATAGTAAAAAGAAACATAATTTAATTCACAAGGGAGAATTTAAACACAAGAATTTCCATCACAAGGATCTCATCCTTACATAACTTCCACCATGGCTCGAGGTCCGGTATAAATATGCCAAATCATTTAAACACGCGAGGATCTCTTCCTCGATTCTGAATCACAACTAATATGCATATCGTGCCACTCGTAACATTCCATTTCCTTCATTTAAATATTTTTCGTTAAGAAAAATTTCAACACGTAATGGTAAACATAGTTAACCCCACAGAATATCTCAATAAAAGTATTCACATAAGTAGATTTTTGAGTTAAGAAGCTCGACTGAAAGAGGAGCATATTAGAAGAATTTTATTAGATAAGCATAACCGAATTAAGTTCAGAAAATCATTACTTTATAACAATTAGAGATTGTTCTTTTAGTGAAATAATTTAATGTAACGACCTTTTTCATACCATAGAAAACATATAAACAGACTGGGTCTCCACCTCAAGGAATCTAACTTCCACTTTCGACATTCCGACTCCTTTTTCCCTAGGTTGCCATGTACTTGAGTTGTAGCTGCAATGGGGCACATAGCTCGAGTGCTCTGATGAAATATGTCTCTCTCCAGTCTAGGGAAATTTCTACCACCAGCTGACACAAAGTATCAACCTGTACTGAGTTCGTCCGAAATTCCCAGCTTTAAATATTCCAAACCAAAACTGATATGACACGCGGCCTCGCAATCTATTCCTTGGCAGTGGACTTCCCCCACGTGGCACGAAGTCATAGGTCACAATACCTGATAATCCACGATTTTAAACTTCATGCTCATATAAATCAACCTTGTTGCTTTACACTTATTCCCATGGTTTGCAATACTTCACGGAAGCGGTCAAGAAAATCATCTGGGTCTTCAAAAGATATACCACTGAAATGGAGTGGAACTTGTTTGGTAACTTGTCCAACCTCAATAAACGGACTAGTGCATCCTGCAACCATGGAGTAGCTATAAATCCTTCCGGAGTCTGAACTAGTCCACCATATACTGACTGAGCTAGAATCTCTGCATCTAGATCCATTTGAGAATGTACAATAAGTGTTGATGTTCGAGCTTTAGACTGCGCTCTGCTTCCGTCTCTTCCCTTGATTGTAGCTGTCACTGGTGCTTCATCTCTAGTTCAGTCGTAGACGCTTCGCATGTTGTCGAGATTAGTGAGAGGACAAGAGTAGGAAAGTTCAATCATCAATGATAGAATAAATTTGCACGATGGAGATGAAGAAATGTGGATTATTCCTAACTTTGCAGCCTCTTGGGGATAAATACAGACGTCTCCGTACCGATTCCTCTGACTCTACCAAGTTTGTCCGTGAGTTGTGCGACCTAAGCAACCTAGTGCTCTGATACCAACTTCTCACGACCCGGATTTCCCACCTTTGGGATTCGTGATGGCTCCTACTAGTGGAAGCTAGGAAAGCCAAACCTGATACCTTTTTCATTAACACGTTACCTCATTTCACAATTTTCAGCAATCGCATGCAAATAATGGAATTTAATACTAAAGCAGAAGTCTTAAATTGTAGAAAAACTGAATAGAAATGCGGAAAATTCAACATAATCCTCTACCCAAGACTGGTGTCACAATACTCACGAACTACTAAGAGTACTAAATACAATCGTCTGAAAGAAAACACAACTGTTTGTCTCTAGTACAATGAGATAACAGACTGAAATAATAGATAGAAGAGACGCCGCGCCTGCGGACGCTTGCAGGGCTACCTCGGTATCTCGCTGGACTGAAGGCCTGCTCCTACACTACTGTTGTTGTCCAAGACCTGGATCTGTGCAAAAGAGCAGAGAGTGCAGTATCAGCACAACCGACCCCATGTGCTGAGTAAGTGCCTAGGCTAACCTCGGCGAAGTAGTGACGAGGCTNAAGATCAGAAATCACAAACTTGCACGGCATCACCCTTCGTGCTTTTACTCTCTTCCTCACTATGCAATGTATAATGTAATCAATGTAAATCATGGCACGGTATCACCCTTCGTGATTTTACTCTCTTTCCTCACAGTATAATCAATGAATATCTGTACGGAATGGTACATCGTACGGCACAGTATCAACATTCGTGATTTACACTTTTTCCTCACAATATCAAACAATGCACGGCATCACCCTTCGTGCTTTACACTCTTTCCGCACAATAGAAAATAATGCACGGCATCACCTTTCGTGATTTAACACTCTTCCTCACCCAAACAGCAATCACAAACAAAGGGCAAGGGAGTAAACATAATAGAAATAGAAATCCCGGCAAGGGAACATCAATTAAATAATTAAATCCCGGCAAGGGAACAATAACAATAATCTCAACTTACAGTGCACGGCATCACCCTTCGTGCTTTATCACTCTTCCTCTTAATAGCAAACAGTGCACGGCATCACCCTTTGTGCTTTATCACTCTTCCTCACAATAGCAAACATTGCACGGCATCACCCTTCGTTCTTTAACACTCTTCCTCGCAATAGAAAACAGTGCACGGCATCACCCTTCGTGCTTTAACACTCTTCCTCACCCAAACAACAATCACAAACAAGGGCAAGGGAGTAAACATAATAGAAATAGAAATCCCGGCAAGGGAACATCAATTAAACAATTTAATCCCAGCAAGGGAACAATAACAATAATCTCAACGTCCTAGCAAGGGAGACAATCACTAAAGTAACAATGACCCGGCAAGGGTATATTTTAATAACTCTTTCTCTTCTTTCACTTTAATTTAATAATTTACTCTATCACTTGAGCCAATACTCCAAAGGATTCAGTTATCTCATATATTTTCACCGTTCGTGTTACAACTCGAGCCAATACTCCTAGAAGTTTAAAGATCACAATTCCCTTCACATGCTCTTTACAACATATAGAAATCATCAATTAAGCATGGAAGTTACAACAAAATCAGAATATTCGCAATATAAAGACTTACAGTCATGCTAGACACCAATGTATAGATACTCGTCGCCATGCCTATACATTGTACTCAACAATTAGCAAGTAGCAAATACAACTCAACTCCTATTCCCTCAAGCTAAGGTTAGGCCAAGCACTTACCTCGGGTCCAAAATATAGCAATCAACCATCTAACACCGTCTTTCCTTTAGAATTCAACTCCGGAATGGTATTATCTAGACATAATTAACTCACGTATATCAATAAGGATTCAATAATTCAATTACATAGCCTAATTACCCATTTTCATGCATTCTTTAAAAATAACAAAATTCGACCCCGGGCCCGCTTGGTCCAACACGAGGCTCGGACCAAAACCATGTCACTCATTCACCCACAGGCCCGAATATATAATTTGTTTTCAAATTCGACCCCAAAACGAGGTTTAAATCATAAAAATTCAAAAGGGCCTAACTCTTCCCAAATTTCTAATTTTCTACTCTAAATTGCATGTTTTAGGCTTAGATTCCAGGGTGAAATCTTATAAAAAGAAGTTAAGGAGTAAAGAAAATGAGTTAGAAATCACTTACTAATATTTTGGAGAAGAAAGAGTGTTTAGAAGATCGCCTCTTATGTTTTTAGGGCTTTGAAAAATGAAAATATCTGATATTCCCATCCATTTGTACCCCCCTTAGGTCCCCCACCGTGGACCACGAAAAATGAACCGTGGCCGCACTAGCAAAGGCCAAGAAAAGCTGAAGAAAACAAAGAAACTGCAGTGACATGCTTTAGTATTTTGGTCATAATTTTCTCTACAGATGTCCAAATTATAATTTCTTTACCTTTCTAGAAACTAGACACGAAGGAATACAACTTTCCTTTTTGAATCATCTCAAAATTCATTGTAGATAAACAGATATAGGTCCCCGAAGTCGGACCAGTGACCTAGCTCGTCCACCGCGGACCACGAAAAATCAACCGCGGCCGCAACGCCCTCAGCGCGATCCGTGAAAAAGGACCGTGAACCACGGTGGTAAGTTTAGGGATCTGAGATCTGTGACCTCCAACAGCTATATTTTAAGCCTAAAGACCTCCCGGGACCTACCCGAAACTCACCCGAGCCCTCGGTACCTCAGACCCAATGAACACACGACCTCAAAATCATCCTACGGACTTATTCGAGTAATGAAACCACCAAAATAACATCAAAAACAATGAACCATACCTCAAAATCACTAGTTTTTCTTCAAACTTCATAAACTTTCAAATTTAGAGTATTATGTCTGAAACACGTCAAACGACGTCCAATTTCAACCAAACTTCACATAAATATCTTAAACCACATATAAGACATGCACCGGGCGCCGGAACCAAAATACGGGACCGATACCAACACATTCTAACCAATTTTCATTTCACTTTTCTTTATAAATTTCAGAAAAACAATTTTACTCAAAAATTCATTTCTCAGGCATGGGACCTCGGAATTCGATACCGAGCATATGCCCAAGTCCCATATTTCCCTATGGACCTTCCGGGACCGTCAAATTACGGGCCCGGATCCGTTTACCCAAAATGTTGACTGGAGTCAAATTTACTCATTTTAATATCAAATTTTAGCATTTTTCACAGAATTTGCCCGGACTGTGCACGCATATCGAGGCAACTAAAGATGAGGTTTTCAAGGCCTCGAAAGCACGGAATGGGTAAGAAACTAGGTGATGAACTCTTTGGGTTGTCACATATAATACCCGGTATTTGTAGATTAGTGTCATATAAGGTACCACATGACCATAATAGGAAGATGTACAAAGTGTGTTAAGCGAGTAGTATTTTAAGTTATTCGAGATAATTCCTAATTATTTGGATAATTCGGTAATTATTTGTCAATGGGGGATTAAAAAATTAATTAAGGAATTAAGTGGATAATTGTTAGATAAGGATTTACCCTTAATGTGGCAGCCCGAGGTTCTCTTGATCAAGCCAAGAAATTACTCTTAAGTCATGTAAAAATGTGGCACATTTTAAGAAGGATTTTGTGACTAAGTCATCCAAGTGGGGCCCACTCTCTTTGATAAAGACTCCAACATAATCATTAAAATGCATATGTTACATTTGCAATTCTAAGAGATTTAGACTTCTATACGGATTGAAGGCAACGGATAAAGCTTCAATACATATTTGCAATTTTAAGAGGTTTGCAACGAAGTTATACTATGTAATCGCAATGGGATTTTACAATTCTAAGAGAGCACGGTACAATATTTCTCAAGAATATCATACGGATTTTTCCCTACTTCGATTCGCAGTTACGTGTTTCGTCGTGATTGACATGTGTTAGAAATATTGTCAAGAGAATCGGCTCAGGTATGTTAAGTCTAAGCCCTTCCTTCATTTTGGCATGATCCCGTAACTCCATTTTCTTGATAACGAGGCATAAAGAGAAGTTCATACTCCGGAATGTATATATATTATCCTAGTCAGATAAGTTACAGTATTCTCCCTTATCAGGACTTTATATTCAATTGAGTATTGTCTTCTTCCAGTCAAGAGAGTAGAGGGTCTATATATATACAGTATTACAGTATTTTCACCACCATCGAGCTAAAATTGGTGGGCAGGGCCCTATTGGGAAACTTCCGATCAAATGGTAAGTTATATACCGAGCCTACTATGGTAGAGCGCCTATGAGCGAGCCTAGAATGGCTGAGATATAGAGCCTAGTATGGTCGAGCGCTTATGAGCGAGCCTACTACGGCATAGCAGTTATATATACCGACCCCTATAAGGCCGAAAAACTGTTTTACTTACTATATGGAGATAATTGAGTCAGTATCAGCAGGCAAGCATATCTTCATATTATATTTGACTCCCAGTTACATTCAGTTATTATATCATCAGTTCAGTTTCAGCTTCTTGTTATTTTTTTGCCTAACATACTCAGTACATTATTTCGTATTGATGCCCCTTTTGCCGTGGACGCTGCATTTCATGCATGCAGGTTCAGACAGACATACGAGTAGAGCTCCTCAATAGGTATTTCCCTAGTTCATCTTGATCGGTAAGCTCCGCGTCCTTCGGATTTGCCGGGTCTAGAGTTTTATGTACATTTTGTGTATATATGTATATATATGTTATGGGTAGGTAAGGGCCCAGTTCCGATCACAGTACATCCATCAGTAGAGGCTTGTCGACATATCATGTTAATTAGTGCAGTATGTTGGGCTTGTAAACCTTGTATCTATATTTTGTTGGTTTGCAAGCTGTAGTAGTTATGACGGCCTTGTCAGCCCAGCTTCATATTGATGTTTATTCAGCATTCGCAAATTGTCTTGCAATGTATCCCATTGCCGAAGTATGAAATTATATCTTGTGAGTCCCTTAGTCGCAAGTTGGTATGCAAGGATAGGTGAGGCACCAGGTGCCAGTCTCGCCCCCACCCCACCCCCCACCCCCCACTCGGTTCGGGGCGTGACTGCCGTCTTCCCTTTGATTCCCTTCCTAGTTTTGCTAACTATGGGATTTAACCATTATTTGCTTACCATATTCGGGTTCCTTTGGTACTGGTCACGCATTTATGGCATCACTTAGGTATTTGCCCAATTTTGGCAAATACCATCTTTATATCGGACAAGAGTCAATCACAATCTTGGAGATTTGTACATTATTTCGTCCATATACATGGAGGAAGCCTGGTTCTTCATACTATTTGGACGATTTTTGAGCATAGAACCTAACTAGGGTTTGGGGTTTGATTTCTTTCCTTTTCGGTTACTCTACTAATTGCATGTGAGATTTTACTCATTCTTGTTTGTGTTTTCTTAATTTCTTTCCTTGTTTACTCGCCTGATTCAGTACTATATAAATCCTACCCTAATCCCCTTTGAACGGAGCTCAAATCGCTTAACCATAATTTCTATTTTCTCACTTTCACCTTACATATTATTTTTGCTCTCTTTTGATTGTGGCCGGTTGAAAGCTAAGGCCACAGGAATCTTCTCTATATTCCCTCCCTAGTGTGAGCACTGTTTGGGGCTCATTGAAGCTCTTGTGAACTTTGTCTTTAGTTTGTTGTCACTGCTGAGATTCTGAGTTACTCCCTCTTTTGCTCAATTATCTTTGCAAATAGTTAGCGTTTTTGACCTTTACAGCTTTGAAAAATTATTCCTCTACTTGTTCATTTATCTGTGTTATGTATGCCAACATTGTTTGAATTTTTAAAAAGCATTCCCTAAAGCTTCTTTGTTATTTATGAATTCCCAGCATTGTACTATTATATGCTTCCGGTAATTCCATTGTTTCCATGGTGTTATGCAGTTTCATGTTCTCTATTATCGAATCTGATATGTTTGAACATGTAAAATAGACATTCACTCTACATATTTGATCTATATAGTTTCGACCCTCTTAAGTTTACCTGAATGGTTATGCTCATGTTAGCCTTAGTGTTATATCCTTTGTTTATTATGAGTTTACATTCATTCCTTGGATTTCTGGGATCTTTGTAGGAATTGTTTGCTCAAAATCTAGGAATTGTTTGCTCAAAATCTGCTTCAATGAATCTTCTCTTACTAATCTACCATTTTCTGCAAAGTAATTCTTGACTCTCCATGTTATAGTATTGTTTTGATACATCGTCAAGCATGTTTATCTGTAATTTGTAACTCTGCTGATTAGGTCCCTTGACCTGTCAATCCAACCCTCTTTCACATTGCCTAAAGCTACTAGTAAATTTCAATATATATATAGCTTCTTCTATTAATTCATAGTCAACTGACATGTACCCTGGAATGTGCCTGTTCTACTAATCTTAAGTTGATATGCTTTCATGTCATGGACTCTTTGGGTTGTGAAGTCTTTGTGTTATACTCAGCATGTTGGGATGTTTGTTGAGTGTTGTAGATCAGACCTACCATCTCATGACCCAAACTGGAGGGTGGCGACGGGCGCCCGGTACTTTACTCAATCGAGTACCAACATAACATATCTTTCTTATCGTACTATCATGGTTAACTATGCCAAAATGGTCATCATGACATAATCGAAATAAAACATAAGGGATGCTAGACATAGGACGACCTAACATGATATAGAAACTTATACATGTGACATATGCGTCTATAAGGCTGACATGACCATTTTTAAACTCAAAACATAGGCCAACAAGGCTATACAAGTATTCATATACCTGACATTTGTCTACAAGCCTCTAAGAGTACATAAACATCAAAAAGGTCGGGACAGGGCCCCGCCATACTAGACAATGCATTTCCCAATCATACTGACCAAATAAGCAACTCCGGATCAAGTGGAATGCAGCAACACCTTCCGCTGAGCAGATAGCCTACTAGGAGGACTGTCAACCTGTCTATCGGGACCTGCGGGCATGAAACGCAGCATCCCCAAGCAAAAAGGACGTCAGTACGAATTAAGTACTGAGTATGTAATGCAGAAAAGCATCAATAAGAACAGTAACGTAAAGAGAGACCGGTAACATATGAGTACCTCTAAGAGATAGTAACATGAAATGCGTGATACATATATATACATAATCTTGTAAGAACATCTGCCTCTGTGGGCATTATCATCATCATATCATACCCGGCCTCAAAGAGGACTCAGTAAAAACGTACCCGGCCACGTGGAACTCGGTAAAATCCAACTGATCGGTGGTTGCACAATAGGTACCGTACCCGGCTGACTATAGCGCGACTCGGTAGAGTAAAATAGATACTATATATAATGCATGCTGGACTCATGGAATCACGCTCTAAACCTTTCGGAGTGACATAAGGTAGTTGAACCTTAAATTAACATTATGGATATCATACCATCAATATGAACTTCACTAGGACTCAAGGATCATACATGCTTTCTTAGAATAACTTTGTAAGGAAAGAACAACATGGACAACTGTCACGACCCGAAATCCCACCGTCGGGGTCGTGATGGCGTCTAACATTGAACCCGCAAGACACGCCAACGTTACCAATGATTACAGTTTATTTCCTTCATTATTTAAGCATTTAAGAGTGAAATACCATAACAGTAGAGATAAAGTGCGGAAGAAATGGAATATATCAACTTAAGTGTTTAATAGTACAAAATCCTTAGTAACACCCCAGAACTGGTACCACAAATGCACGGGCTGTCTAAGAATGCTAAAAACAAAGTCAGAATAAACAACACAACTGTCTTGGAAATACAAGAAAAGACAGAAAAGGAAGGGATAGGAGGTGACGCCAGGGCCTGCGAACGCCTGCAGGACTACTTGAGTGTCGCCTATGGACTGAAGGATACTCCCTCGATCACTGCCCACTGGGTCCGGTACCGTAATCTGTACAACATAAAGAAGTGCAAGTGTAGCATCAGTACAACCGACCCCATGTACTAAGTAAGTACGGAGCCTAACCTCGGTGAAGTAGTGACGAGGCTAGGACACGACAACAATAACACATGTGCAGTATATATAAATACAACAGGAAATAACCACAGAAAATAACAATTAAGTACAAAAACGGGGAGAACATGCTGGGGAAAATGGGTAATAGTCATTGATATGGTAGAAGGAGACAATAATCTAATTATCAAACAATAACAACGATAATAAACAACACGAAATAAACAAGTGAAAAGGAAATGGAATGGCATGACCCACCGTGCATAACAACATAAAATATGGCACGGAATGTCCCCTCGTGCATAAAACAACATAACATGGCACGGAATGTCCCCTCGTGCATAACAACATAAAAATATGGCACGGAATGTCCCCTCGTGCATAAAACAACATAACATGGCACGGAATGTCCCCTCGTGCATAACAACATAAAAATATGGCACGGAATGTCCCCTCGTGCATAAAACAACATAACATGGCACGGAATGTCCCCTCGTGCATAAAACATCACAATCACGGCACGGAATGTCCCATCGTGCATATATATATATATATATATCAACAATACGGCACGAAATGTCCCCTCGTGCATAAATAATCACAACACAACACGGAATGTCCCCTCGTGCAATAATAACATAAACATGGCATGAAATGTCCTCTCGTGCATAAACAACATAAACAACAATTGACAGGAAAATCAACAATAAGAAACCTTAAATACACGGAATAATCAACAAGAGTAATACCGTCCCGGCAAGGGACACAACTATAACCAAACCTTCACAGATATGTAACTTACCAACATATTCCTCAACCGAACCATTACTCAACAGTACTCATAATTGAGAATTTCAACCAATAAATAACTACCAAATGATACCAAATCCATAAACACAGTAAACCTCAAAGAAAATCACATAATTACTCATATTCGACTCACGGGCATGCTTGACCACAACATATAGGTACTCGTCACCTCACTTATACATTGGACATGGAATAACACGTAGAAAATATGACTCAACACCTATTCCCTCAAGCTAAGGTTAGGCCAAACACTTACCTCGATGCCACGAACACAATCAAGCCTCAACTACTTCTTTACCTCTTGATTCCACCACCGACTCGCTCGTAATAGCCACAAATTACTTAATTATATCAATAAATTCTAAATGAATCAATCCTAATGCATGGAAATGAGTTTTCTAAAGTTTTCCCCAAAAAGTAAAAAATCGACCCCGGCCCGCTTGGTCCAAACCCGAAATTCGGACAAAAACCCGATTACCCATTCACCCACGAGCCCGGATATATAAATGGTTTTGGAATCCGACCTCAATTTGAGGTCTAAATCCCCAAATTTCAATATTCCTAGGTTTTACCCAAAATTTCTTATTCCACCATGAAAACCCTAGATTCTAGGATGAAATCTTGTGAAAAGAAGTTAAGAAGTAATGAAAATAAATTAGAAATCACTTACTAATGTTTTTGAGAAGAAAGTGTGTTTGGAGAATCGCCTCTTATGTTTTTTATAGGTTTTGAAAAATGAGAAATAACTGAAAATCCCGTTTAAATATACCCCTTTCAGGCCTCAACCGCGGACCGCAAAAAAGGGATCGCAGCTGCGAAGGCCTACCGCGGACCGCACAAGGACGACCGTGGTCTCAAAGCTCCACCACGGACAGCACAAAGGCGACCGCGGACCGCGCTGGCAGGTTCAGAGATCTGCACTTCTCTGAACCTATCACGAAGCTCCACCGCGGACCGCACAAAGGCGACCGCGGACCGCAGTGGCAGGTTCAGAGATATGCACTTCTCTGAACTTGCAACAGCCCTGTTCTAAGTCTAAAACACCCCGGGACCTACCCGAAACTCACCCGAGCCCTCGAAATCCAAAACCAAATGTGCACAGAAAATCAAAAACATCCTATGAACTTATTCAGGGTAATAAAATCACCAATATAACATTACAATCATCAGATCGAACCTCAAAATCAATGAAATTTCTCTAAACCTCTGTAAACATAAAATTTTGCATTATTGATCCGAATCACGTCAAACCAAGTCCGTTCCTTACCCAACTTCACATATAACACATATAAATTTTATTGAACCTGTACCGGGGTCCAGAACCAAGATACGGGCCCGATATCACAGGTTTTACATCAAATTTCATTTTCAAAAACCTTTATATTTTTCAGAAAACAATTTTCTTTAAAAATTTATTTCTCGGACTTCGGACCTCGGAATTCGATTTCGTGCACACACCCAAGTCCCATATTTTCCTAATGACCCCTCTAGGACCGTCAAATCACGAATCCGGGTCTGTTCATCAAAAATGTTGACCAAAGTCAACTTTACTCAATTTTCAACACAAAAATATCATTTTCATCAATTTTTCACATAACGGCTTCCCGACTACACGTTCGAGCTACGCACGCAAATCGAGGTGAGATAGAAGGAGGTTCTCATGACCTCGGAAGACATATTTAGCTAAAATTACACGGGATGACCTTTTGGGTCATCACAATCTCCACCTATAAAACCAACGTTCGTCCTCGAACGGACTTAGAAAAATACCTGAATTGGAAAAGAGATGGGAATATCGGCTCCGCATATCGGACTCGGACTCCCAGGTAGCTGCCTCAACAAGCTGCCCTCTCCACTGAAAACGAACCGAAGGATAACTCTTCGATCTCAACTGGCGAACATGCCGAGCTAATATGGCTACCGACTCCTCCTCATAAGTCAAATCCTTGTCCAACTGGACACTAAGCAATACCCGGTCACCAACCATGAATGCCAAATCACGAATTCTACGGTATGCATAGCTCTTCTGCCTGGACCAAGCTGTGCGAAGTCTATCATGAATGATCTTCACCTTGTCCAAGGCATCCTGCACTAACTCTGAACCCAATAATCTAGCCTCTCCCGGCTAGAACCACCCAACTGGCGACCGACACCGCCTACCATACAACGCCTCATAAGGAGCCATCTGGATGCTCGACTGGTAGCTGTTGTTGTAGGAAAACTCAGCTAAAGGAAAAAAATGGTCCCATGAACCTCCAAATTCAATGACACATGCTCGCAACATATCCTCCAAGATCATAAGGGTACACTCGGACTGTCCGTCCGTATAAGGATAAACAACTGTGCTCATCACAACCTGTGTGCCCAACTCTCGCTGAAATACTCTCCAGAAATGGGAGGTAAATTGAGTACCTCGGTCAGAGATAATAGATACGGGCACACTATGCAAGCGAACGATCTCCCTGATGTAGATTTTTGCCAATATGGGAATGAAGTGTGCTGACTTGGTCAGCCTATCCCCAATGACCCACACCACATCAAACATCCTCTGAGTCTGTGGGAGCCCAACTACGAAATTCATGGTAACATGCTCCCACTTCCACTCGGGAAGCTCAATTTGCTACATCAAACCACCGGGTCTCTGGTGCTCGTACTTAACCTGCTGACAGTTCAAGCACCGAGCTACATATGCTACAATGTCTATCTTTATCATCTGCCACCAATAATACTGCCGTAAATCCTGGTACATCTTTGCGGCGCCCGGATGAATGGAATACCAGGAACAATGGGCCTCCTGCAAGATCAACTCACAAATACCATCAACATCAGGCACACAAATACGACCCTGCATCCTCAAGACTGCATCATCATCAACGGTAACCTGCTTGGCACCTACGTGCCGGACCGTATCTCTAAAGACACATAAATGACGATCATCATACTGCTGATCTCAAATAGGATCAAACAATGAAGAACGGGCCACAGTATAAGCCAAAACACTGCCAGTCTCTAAAACATCCAATCTCATGAATCGATTGGCCAAGGCTTGAACATCTAAAGCAAGTAGTCGCTCCCCGACCGGTATATAAGCAAGACTACCTATGCTAGCTGGCTTCCGGCTCAAAGTATCGGCCACCACATTGGCCTTCCCTGGATGATATAGAGTGGTAATGTCATAATCCTTCAACAGCTCTAACCATGTCATCTGCCTCATATTCAACTCTTTCTGCTTTAAAAGATACTGCAAACTCTTATGATCTGTGAACACCTCACATGACACCTATATAGATAGTGCCTCCAAATCTCCAACGCTTAGACAATGGCTACTAACTCCAAATCATGAACCGGATAGTTCTTTTCATGAATCTTCAACTGACGCGAAGCATAAGCTATAACCTTGCCCTCGTACATCAACATTGCACCAAGTCCAACCCGTGAAGCATCACAATACACGGTATATGGCCCTGAACCTATGGGCAAAACTAACACCGGTGTCGTGGTCAAGGCTATCTTGAGCTTCTGAAAACTCGCCTCACACTCATCCGACGACCTGAACTAGGCACTCTTCTGAGTCAACTTGGTCATTGGGGCTGCAATAGAAGAAAAACCCTCCACAAATCGGCGATAGTAACCTGCTAAGCCCAAGAAGCTCTGAATCTCCGTGGCTGAGGTGGGTTTAGGCCAATCTCTGACTGCTGAAATCTTCTTGGGGTACACCTGAATACCCTCGGCCGACAGAACATGGCCCAAAAATGCTATCGAACTCAACCAGAACTCGCACTGGGAAAATTTGGCATACAACTGACTATCCTTCAGATTCTGGAGGACTACTCGAAGGTGTTGCTCATGCTTGTCTCGGCTGCAGGAGTAAATCAAGATATCATCAATGAAGTATATGACAAACGAGTCCAAATAGGGCCTGAACACTCGGTTCATCAATTCCATAAAAGTGGCTGGGGCATTTGTCAACCCAAACGACATCATCAAGAACTCATAATGCCCATACCGAGTGCGGAAAGTTGTCTTAGGGACCTAATCCTCAGCTGGTGGTAACCAGATCTCAAATCAATCTTGGAAAATACTGAAGCACCCTGAAGGTGGTCGAATAAATTGTCAATCCTCGGCAAGGGATACTTATTCTTGATGGTAACCTTGTTCAATTGCCGGTAGTCAATACACATCCTCATCGAGCCATCTTTCTTCTTAACAAACAACACTGGGGAACCCCAAGAGGAGACACTGGGCCTAATAAAGCCTTTATCTAGCAAGTCCTGTATCTGATCCTTCAACTTCTTCAACTCTGGCAGGGCCATCTGATAAGGCGGAGTAGAAATGGGCTGAGTGCCCGGAGCCAAATCAATGCAAAAGTCAATATCCCTCTCGGGTGTCATACCCGGCAGGTCAGCAGGGAATACCTCTGGAAACTTACGAACAATGGGCATAGACTCCATAGAAGGAAACTTAGCACTAGAATCACGAACATACGCCAAATATGCCAAACAACCCTTCTCGACCATACGCCGAGTCGTCATATATGAAATAACACTGCTCGAAGAATGACCAGGAGTCCCTCTCACTCAAGACGGGGTACTCCCGGTAAAGCCAATGTCACAGTCTTGGCATGACAGTTCAAAATAGCATGGTAGGGAGATAACCAGTCCGTCCCCAAAATGACATCGAAATCAACCATATCAAGAAGCAAAAGATCTACACGGGTCCCAAGACCACTGATAACCACTATACACGACCAGTAGACTCGATCTACCACAATATAATCACCTACCAGTGTAGATACATATACAAGAGTACTCATGGAATCACGGGGCATAATTAGATAAGAAGCAAAATATGAAGACACATAGGAGAATATAGACCCTGGATCAAACAAAATCGAAGCATCTCTACTACAGACTGAAACCGTACCCGTAATGACTGTATCAGAGGCCTCAGCCTCAAGCCTGGCAGGAATAGTATAGCATTGGGGTGGAGACCTTCCAACCTGGAACTCTCTCGGTCGACCTACTACGGGCTGACCTCTACCTCTCATAGCCTGCCCTCCACCTCTAACTGTCTGGCCCCCACCTCTAGCACCTCAACCTCCACCCCTAGCTGGCTGAGGGGGCGGGGGTGCACCTGGTGCGGGAATCATGGAACAGGAACCCTGGTACTGAGAACCACCAGAACCTCAGGGGAAAAACCTGGAACTGTGCCCCATACCACCGCAAGTGAAGCAATACCTCGGCTGCTGAGACTGCTGGCCCTAAAACTGTCCCTGTCGGCCAGAATGACCACCCTGAAAACTCAAAAGTCGCGGTGCACTGATAGGAGCTGGGTGCATTGCGGGATACCTGAAGTGCCGACTGGAATGGTCTAGGAGGATGACCTATGCTGAAGGAATCTCTGCCTCCAGATGAGGCGCCACTGAATCGGCCGAAATGACGAGGTCTCTTGTTATACCCTTGACTACGGCCCTGTGATAAGACCATCTCAATACGCCTGGCCACATTGGCCGCCTGTGGGATGAAATGTTTGTACCAGTCTCTCTTGCCATCTGGAGTCTAATAGGCTGAGCTAATCCCTCAATAAATATCCTCACTCTCTCTCGATCAATGGGGAGTATCATAATAGCATGGCGGGCTAGAGTTATGAACCTGGTCTCATACTGTGTAACAGTCATAGATCCCTACTGGAGGCGCTCAAACTGCCTCCGAAGATCCTCCGTCTGAGTAACAAGTAGAAATTTCTCCAAGAACAACTCGGAGAACTGAGCCCAAGACAAGGCGAAGATCCAACCGGTCTGGTCAAGAAAAAATCCCTCCACCAAGTCTTGGCGATACGAGCAAGACGGAATGTAGCAAAATCGATCCCATTGGTCTCACAATCCCCATGTTCCGAAGAACCTCATAGCAACTGTCTAAGAAATCCTGGGGGTCCTCTGATGGGGCACCAGTGAAAGTAGTAGGAAACAATTTGGTGAATCGATCCAATATCCATAGAGCATCAGCATACATGGTTGCTCCCTCAACTGTCTGTGCCACGATACCCGACTGAGCTACTCCAGTTGTCTGAGGTGCTGGAGGCTGGAACTGCGAAGCTAACTGCTCTGGTGTGCGGGTAGCAGGACTCTGGGCCCCTCCCCCAGCCTGAGAGACGGCTGGTGCGGTAGGAAGTAGACCGGCCTGAGCCATGCTCTCCATAAGGCCCACTAAGAGGACCAGAGCATCCTGAAGAACCGGGGTGGCAATGAACCCCTCTGGGACCTGAGCTGGTCCGACCGAAACTTTCCGAGTAGTAATCTCCTCAGCATCCTGTATTTGGGATCCTCTACTGGGGCTGCTGCTCTAGGCTGAGCCCTAGCTCTTCCTCGGCCTCTAGAACGACCTCGACCTCTAGTGGGAGCTGCAATAGGAGGATCGGGCGGCTGACCGGTAGATGAGGAAGCACGCGTTCTCGCCATCTGCGAGAGAATAGAATAGAAACTCGGTTAGCATTCAGAACTCGGATCGCACGACAGAGAATAAAAGATGTGAAGTTATTCCTAACTTTGCAGCCTCTGAGGGATAAGTACAGACGTCTCCGTACCGATCCCTCAGACTCTACCAAGTTGTGTGTGAATTTTCAGACCTAGGCAACCTAGTGCTATAATACCAACCTATAACGACCCCAAATCCCACCGTCGGGGCCGTGATGGCGTTTCACGTTGAACCCGCTAGACAAGCCAACGTTACCAATGATTAGAGTTTATTTCCTTTATTATTTAAGCATTTAAAAGTGAAATACAATAACAGTAGAGATAAAGTGCGGAAGAAATGAAATATATCAACTTAAGTATTTGATAGCACAAAATCCTTAGTAACACCCCAGAAATGGTACCACAAATCCACCGACTGTCTAAGAATGCTAAAAACAAAGTCAGAATAAACAACACAACCGTCTTGGAAATACAAGAAAAGGCAGAAAAGGAAGGGATAGGAGGTAACTCCAAGGCCTACGAACGCCTGAAGGACTACCTCAGTGTCGCCTATGGACTGAAGGATACTCCCTCGATCATTGCCCACTGGGTCCGGTACCGTAATCTGCACAACATAAAGAAGTGCAGGTGTAGCATCAGTACAACCGACCCCATGTATTGAGTAAGTACCGAGCCTAACCTCGGCGAAGTAGTGACGAGGCTAGGACACGACAACAATAACACATGTGCAGTATAAATAAATACAACAGGAAATAACCACAGAAAATAACAATTAAGTACAAAAACGGGGAGAACATGCTGGGGAAAATGGGTAACAGTCACTGTTATGGTCGAACGATACAATAATATAATTATCCAACAATAACAACGATAATAAACAACACGAAATAAACAAGTGAAAAGGAAACGGCATGGCATGTCCCCTCGTATGGCACGGAATGTCCCCTCGTGCATAAAACAACATAACATGGCACAGAATGTCCCGTCATGCATAAAATATCACAATCACGGCACATAATATCTCCTCGTGCATATATATATATCAACAACACGGCACAGAATGTCCCCTCGTGCATAAATAATTACAACACAGCACAGAATGTCCCCTCGTGCATAAATAATCACAACACGGCACAGAATGTCTCCTCATGCAATAATAACATGAACATGACACGGAATGTCCCCTCGTACATAAACAACATAAACAACAATTGACAGGAAAATCAACAATAAGAAACCTTAAATACACAGAATAATCAACAAGAGTAATACCGTCCCGGTAAAGGACGCATCTATAACCAAACCTTCACAGATATGTAACTTACCAACATATTCCTCAACCGAACCATTACTCATCAGTACTCATAATTGAGAATTTCCATCAATGAATAACTACCAAATGATACCAAATCCATAAACACAGAAAACCTCAAAGAAAATCACATAATTACTCATATTCGACTCATGGGCATGCTTGACCACAACATATAGGTACTCGTCACCTCACCTATACATTGGACATGGAATAACACTTAGCAAATAGGACTCAACACCTATTTCCTCAAGTTAAGGATAGGCCAAACACTTACCTCTATGCCACGAACACAATCAAGCCTCAACTACTATTTTACCTCTTCATTCCACCACCGACTCGCTCGTATCTAGCCACAAATTACTTAATTATATCAATAAATACTAAATGAGTCAATCCTAATGCATGGAAATGAGTTTTCTAAAGTTTTCCCCAAAAAGTCAAAAATCGACCTTGGGCCCGCTTGGTTCAAACTCGTAATTCGGACCAAAATCCGATGACCCATTCACCCTCGAGCCCGGATATAGAAATATTTTTGGAATCCAACCTCAATTTGAGGTCTAAATCCCCAAATTTCAATATTCCTAGGTTTTACCCAAAATTCTCAATTCCACCATGAAAACCCTAGATTCTAGGATAAAATCTTGTGAAAAGAAGTTAAGTAATGAAAATAAGTTAGAAATCACTTACTAAAGTTTTGGAGAAGAAAGTGTGTTTGAAAAATCGCCTCTTATGTTCTTTTTAGGTTTTGAAAATTGAGAAATAACTGTCACAAAGGCGACCGCGGACCGCGTTGGCGGGTTCAGAGGTCTGCACTTCTCTGAACCTGTCATGAAGCTCCACCGTGGACCGCACAAAGGCGACCGCAGACCGCACTGGCGGGTTCATAGATCTGCACTTCTCTAAACCTGCAACAACCCTGTTCTAAGTCTAAAACATCCCGGGACCTACCCGAAAGTCATCCGAGCCCTCGAAACTCCAATCCAAATGTGCACACAACCTCGAAAATATCCTACCGACTTATTCGGGTAATCAAATACCAAAATAATATCACAATCATCATATCGAACCTCAAAATCAATGAAATTTCTCTAAACCTCGTTAAACATCAAATTTTGCATTATTGATCCGAATCACGTCAAACCAAGTATGTTCCTTACCCAACTTCACAGATAACACATATAAATCATATTGAACCTGTACCGGGCTCCGGAACCGAGATACGGGCCCGATATCACAGGTTTCCCACCAAATTTCATTTTCAAAAACCTTTATATTTTTCAGAATATAATTTTCTTTAAAAATTTGTTTCTCGGACTTGGGACCTCGGAATTCGATTCCGGGCACACGCCCAAGTCCCATATTTTCTTACGAACCCCTCCAGGACCGTCAAATCACGGGTCCGGGTCCGTTCACCAAAAATGTTGACCAATGTCAACTTTACTCAATTTTCAACACAAAAATATCATTTTCATCAATTTTTCACATAACGGCTTCCCGACTACACGCCCGGGCTGCGCACGCAAATCAAAGTGAGATAGAAGGAGGTTTTCATGACCTCGTAACACAAATTTAGCTAAAATTACACGGGATGACCTTTTGGATCATCACAACAACCTTAGTTGCTAGGAGTAGATTCATTATGAAATAGTGTATCGTTTACGTTCGTTACACTTTAGATCATGCCAAAAGAAGGAACGAAGTGCCTTAACATACTTGGAAAGTCGGAACAAATACCAGAATAGTGCTAATATAGTTGTGGTCTAAATTGTTTGTCCCATGCATAACCAAAAGATAAGCTATCAAACCTAAAAGACCAACGCAGAGAAACACCCAAGAATAGAAAAAGTCATGTAACATGGATATCAAATTATCATATCACATGAAGTTAAACAGATCTGCACGAAACAATATTACAAACATTTGACCTGCATAATCACACAAGACAACACTAACTAAATTGATTACATTTCAATTAACCTCAAAAGTTCAAAAATAAACCATTTAGAAAGACCAAAAACCACAAACAAAAGATTTATCCAAAAAAAAAAACAAACAGATACAATAGATATAAACAGAGTCCAAAGTTATCCTCCTAGATGCAATTAAACTATGGAACTAGATCGTAACAGAGAGCTTATTCATGTTTATTCATTTATTTATTTATTTATTCTTCTTTTTTTTTTTTTTTTTTGACAGGATCATTTCTATTTATTTATGTTAAGGTGTTTTAAGTTAAAGATTGATTCATGAATCTTCATGTAAGACTAGGAAACTAAAGAGGGAGATGTGTACTTATATTATTTTATTTCACCTTATATTAGAACGAGGACCATACCACTTTTAACAAACAACTAAAATAAGATTCAAAATACATCGACAGTGTAAATAATCATAGAATTAGTGTAATTTCAACGATTATAACAATTTATTATACTATATGCTATAACGTTACCATATAAGGCTTGCGATGAAAACTTACCTGTCTTTATAGTATATGTACATATACTAACAATTACTTCATAAACCCAATTTATGTCAAAATATCACAACAATGTCAAATGGCATACATTCCTTGCCAACATACCATCTATAAGATTTGGTAAAATTGACAATACAAGTATAAATGCTTGTCCCTACATGTATAAGGTCATAAAATATTCAAACTTCTTTCATGCATCTCGTCAAACTCGTTGTAAGCAAGATATTTAGGGAAAGACAATTTAGAAGGTCAAGATGTCAAGTCTCCACTTACATATTTTGGTACTTGAAAATGTGAACAACTAAACAATGTCCAAATTAAACAACGACAGAATGGTATAACATCACACAAGCAAAGCACGAAACCCAAGTCAGACATATAAATTCGGCAATTGAGCCACCTCCCATTCTTAATTAGGAGTCATCAAAGGGGCAAAGGGGGTGCTGCCACGTGGGGGTGGGAGGAATCTTAATCTGTATCCCACTTATTAGTTAATTAGGTAATGTCCGGTTATCCGGTAATTAACTATTTACCTGCATAATTAAGAATTATTTTAAATTATTTAAAAATATTATTTGTTTTGTTTTAATATACTTTATACACCGTACTATTAGGGTCATGTGGTACCATATAAAATCAATGCATACACTATTATTTTATTAAAATATTCATGTAAAAATACATATATTTTCTCAACTTTTAATTTTTCTAATCTCTTATAAAGAGTACAAATTTTCGTATGCTTAATTTTAAAAATGGTAAAAATATAACCTTCTTGTGTGAGAAAATAACTTCTATTTTTTTTTAACAATAAATAAAATCTTATTTTAGACTTTCTCATATTATGTGTATAATTTACCATATCTGAAAGTAGTAACAATGGTAACTATCCAAAATAATACTTAAAATTTTTTTACTAAAATAATCCATTTAAAAGAAAATACCATACTAATATAATATCTAACGGTATCAAGATTGTAAATTTATAGAGTCTCACAATAATAATGTCTTAAACCATGTATAACCTCCTAATAGACATAATTCCTTCGAACTCATGTGGATTTACCACGGCATATCCTAATTCTAAGGTACGGGATATAGCATACTATCCTATTTCTTATGTGTATTAGAATCTCATGTAAAAATTACTATTCTCCTGACTATGACTCTATTAGACCATCGTGATTAAGAATCTCAAGTCTACTGTCCCTTTTAGGCTAATTCTGGATCATGTCTTACTATGGAATTTTTTCTGGAAAACCTAACATGCTTACCTTGTATATGTCTTGTATGCTTACCATGTTAGTCCAAGTGACATGCCTCCTCAATCCTCCTAGTGTTTTGTTTATGTTCAGCATGTTACACTCGTTCCCCTGTTGAATAATCACTCAATCATGAACCTACATTGTTAGTCTTCTATGTCAAACTCACCATGTTGAAGAGCTCTGCTAACCTCCTAGTTTTCATGTTCAAATCCCTTTGTTTCTTAAAATGAAAGTTCCCAATATGTCTTATACGAGTCCTGTCAATGCGTTTATGATTGTGTCCTAGTGAGAGTTGCTGTCAGTATGCTTCAGAGGTGTTTAATTAGTTTTCATGCGTAGCTCGTTAATTTATATGGCTAAGTTGTTCATATGAAATTGCTGGAAGACTGTGTCTTTCTATTGGGCTTAGTGTGGATCTTTATGTGAGTTTGAGTTGAGCAATTGATGTACCCTCATGTTTGGTATATTTAGATCTGGGTTTGCTGTCCGTATGAGGAACGAGCCTGCTGAAGGCCCAAGCTTTACTGGGTTATTTTCCTTTGGATTTGCTTTGTTGAATGGGCATATAGTGGTCCTCTTATGTAAGTATTCATACTTGATTACTTCACTCGGGCTGTAATAGTTGTAAATTGAAGAATTGGGATTTAGTGAAATTAGAAAGAAAGGGTATTCTAGTATTTGCATAAATGGATAGAAAGCATGTCTATAAGATCTATGTGCTCTATTTGTTTTTTTAAGCATGCTTTATTTCTGTACACTGATAGACATTGTGCATGTAGGAGTCTCGCACACACCACACTTAATTTGTCAAGACATTCTAGTCCCAGTATTTGCTATACTTGTTTCCATGTCTACTATTGAACACTCTTAGATAACATGTATTAAGGAACAACAATGCGATATTTTCACTTATCTACGTATCATGCCTATAGGAATTCAAAGAATCAATCTATCAGTTGCTTCATTTATTTTGGTGTACTGCTCATCTAGATGTCATGCCTATAGGTCTAATAATCAATCAACTGCCCATATTGTTTGTACTACCTCACTTAGGAAGCATTCCTATAGGGATAAGACTATAAAATCAATTGCCAATTATTAGATATCATGCTTTTGGGACATTATTACCTGCCAAGAAACTCGTCTATAAAATCAGCGTTGGTAATTCATGATTCTGGGGTCGGTTCACTGCCTTTTGCGCAAATAATTTAGAAATCGTGCCTATAGGTTTGTTGTAATATGCAAATTCACTGCTTGTCCACTACTGGAAATCAGAATCACCTAGAAATTTTTCTTATAGGACCTAACGGCTATAATGCATCTTAATCTTGAAAACTGTCGATTACTGAATCTGCCCGCGTCCATTTGTTTTTATGTATGGAGGCTAACTTGGACCTCTAATTGTCTTTATGCGAAGTCTTGATTGTTTTGAATGTCACTTAGTTTTATCATTCTGAGCAACCTAAGTAAGTCTTGAACCACCCAAATAGAGGTCCAAAGCCTCCTGGTCCATAGGCATGCAACGGGTAGTGCACACATAGGACACGACTTATAATTAAATCATAACGCTTTAGGTAAACAGCTTCAACATAGTAATCAGGTAGCAGGATATGATAGTTTGTGCCCGTTGAATAATATGAGTAACTACTATCATAAAGGGAGTTGCAAAGTATTATTTATGTTGCATAGGGTGATCCTTTAGAATATAAACCTTAGGACCCCCCCCCATCTCCTTTATATACTTAGTCGTTTAACATAGAACATTGTAGTTGTATCCTTGTAGTCCTTAAAGATTTATACCAATTGTGTTATAATGAACCTCTTCGACTTTTATATTTATTTATTTATCTCATCACCTAGCCTAATCCACATACTTTTAATTTCGGTTGGGACCCACAGTTGTAGACATCGAAAAATGCCAAACACTTCTCTTTGAGGTAATTTGGGCCCTCACCCGATCTTTGGTGGCATTGATTAGTCAAACAGAGTTATTTGTATAGTGGGTGCCCTAAAACACCTTAAAAAATCCTTAGGTGGCGACTCTTCTCATTTAATACCTCATTTAAAAGAGTTGTCATACGTCAAAGCCCACTTTCGCGAGAAAACGGGACACGACAACGGGTAACATTGTGGTTGTGGAAGCTGAGACAGAACCAAACGGGCCAGATGACCACCGTAATAACTCTGAATAAGAGGTGTACTGGTAGGAGCCGGTGGTACACTGTAGGCTGGCTGTCCAGAATGAGGCACATCAGGACCATGACTCCCTGAAGCGGTGTGGGATTCCCGAAGTGCTGAATGAAATGGCCTAGGATGATGGCCCCTACCAAAAGAAACCCTGTCTCCAGATGAGGCACCGCCGAACCCACCATAATGATGAGGTTTCTTGTCAGAAACCTGGCCTCCCCGTGCAAGAACCATCTCGACTCGCCTGGCAACATTGGCAGCCGCCTGAAAAGAAATCTCACCCTGGACTCCTTAGCCATCCGCAATCTTATAGGCTGACAAGTACGTCCATAAACCTCTTATATTTCTCTCTATCTCTCTCTCTCTCTCTCTCTCTCTCTCTCTAGGTAGGAAGCAGAAGAAGAGCATGAGAGGACAAATCCACAAAATAGTTCTCATACTGAGTAACAGTCATACTTCCCTGCTGGAGACGCTCGAACTGACGGTGATGCTCCTCTCTCAATGTGATAGGAAGAAACTTCTCTATGAAGAGCTGAGAGAACTGGTCCAAAGTAAGAGCAGGCGACCCAGCTGGTTTGGTCAACAAATAATCTCTCCACAATTTCTTGGCGGAACCAGTCATCTGAAATGTAGCAAAATCGACCCCATTGGTCTCCACTATATCAATGTTCCGTAGAACCTCATGACAACTATCAAAATACTTTTGGGGATTCTCCTAAGAAGCACCACTAAAGTGAACTGGAAAGAGCTTGGTAAACCTGTCCAATCTCCATAAAGGCTCAGAAGACATAGTTGACCCCTCACCAATCTGTGCCACAACAACCGGCTGAACTACTCCGACTGGATGAGCTGCTTGAGTCTGATACTGGGGAGTCATCTGCACCGCGGTGTCAATAGTAGGAGTCTGGGCTCCTCCTCTATCCTGAAAGACGGCTGGTTCCATGGGAAATGCGCTAGTCTGGGCCACACTCTCGATAAAGCCCACCAAAAGGCATCCTGAAGCACTAGAGTGGCAATGAACCCCTCCGAAACTTAGGCTGGTCCGGCAGGAACAGTCTGGGTTGGAATCTCCATGTCAAACTCTACCTGAGGCTCCACTGCTCGAGCATTGGCTGAGCCCTGCCCCTACCTCGGCCTCTGCACGGCCTCGACCTCAACCCCTCCTAGGAGCTGCCACTTGAGGTTCTGGCTGCTGCTCAGCTGAAGATGCAGTACGTGTTCTCTCCATCTGCGAGAGAATAAGAGTAGAATAATTCAATAAGCATAGAGAACAAAATAACATGACAAAGAAGAATATAAGTGAAATTTGTTCCTAAACTTCACAAACTCCAGGAGATAAGTACGGACGTCTCCGCACCGATCCCCCAAACTCAACTAAGCTCACTCGTGAATTGTGAGACCTAGGAAACCTAGTGCTCTAATACCAACTTGTCACGACCAAGAATTTCCATCGTCGGGACCGTGATGGCGCCTAACATTTCACTTTCTAGGCAGGCCAACGTTAGTGAATTATTAAGCCAATCCTTATTCAATTCAGTAAACAACATAAATCAAACTAAAACGAATTAAAATGAGTGCAGAAATATATAACAGCCTTAATATATACTACTACCCGAATCTGGAGTCACAATTCACGAACTTCTAAGATTTACAACAAGTACAAGTTTGAAATAAATACAACTGTGTTGAAAGGGAAGAAACAGTAAAGTGCAGTGCCTTGAAGGGTACTCCAAGGTCTTCGGACGCCGGTAGATCTACCTTGGGTCTCCTGTCAGATTAATCCAGCAGCTAACCTCACGATCAGCTCGGACCAGCACCAAAATCTGCATAAGAAGTGCAGAGTGCAGTATAATTACAATTGACCCCATGTACTAGTAAGTGCCTAACTTCGACGAAGTAGTGATGAGGCTAAGGTGGGTCACTCACACTACAACCTGTATGCAGTATATGTAATAAAAGCATAACAGGAAAGGAAGAATAGAAGAAGGAAGTAAATTGCATGAAATACAACAACTCCCCGAAATAAATAGCCAGCATTCAAAAATTACCAATCCTTAAATGCAAAAAAGAGAATATTGTAAGGTTAACACAACTTAGGGAAACATAAACACATAGGTTGTTGCGCCGCGCACCCTATCCCACCGTACATCTCATATTCCTCCCTTATTTCCTTGCAATGACATAAATAACAATGAATGTATATAAAAGTGTTTTGGCGCAGCTACCCGATCCCACCATATCAAAAAAACACAAACATAGCTCAACCTTACTCCACCAAATAATCCACCTTTATTACACTTGTTTCGGCGTGCAGCCCGTTCCCACCAAACAATATCGATTCACCCTTATTCCACTTGTTGCAGCGTGCAACCCGATCACACCATATCAATATCAAGTACTTAGTATGTAAAGAAATTTCACAATTTAAATCACAGAAACCCTTCACAATACTTAGACACCAAACCAAAACAAATTGAAAACTTGTACACTATGAAAGTTCACATAAATAATACTACACAGCGAGACAAATTCATAACTTACAACAAAAAGGCACAGATAAACCAGCTTAAACAAATAATAGGAGATAATAAAGCTAAGGGAAGAACTAATATCATGAACGTGAGGAAACAATGACTAACAAGTAGCAATTAGGCATGGGAACAGATTTAGGGCATGAAACAATTAAGACAAGGAAGAAGATAAAATAAGGAAAGGGGGAAAACAGAAAATTTGGTGGCGCATAAGCATTCGTCACCTCACATATAGGTCGCTCACATGAAATTCACATAGCAAATAGTTTTAGGGTTCCTAATTCCCTCAAATCAAGGTTAGACACAACACTTACCTCACTCCAAAAGCCACTCGATGCTCAATCACAGCTTTTCCTCTAGAATCCACCTCCAAACCACTCGTATCTATCCATAACGACTCAATAATATCAATTATTGCTAAAGGAATCAATTACAATGCATAACTTTAGATTTCCCAAACTTTCCCCCAAAAAGTCAAAAATCGACCCAAGGTCCACTTGGTAAAAACCCGAGGTTTGGACCAAAATCTATTTATCCATTCACCCTGATCCCGATTATGTAATTTTTTTTGAAATCCGACCTCAATTCAAGTCTAAATTCCAATTATACAAAAATCCCTAATTCTACCCAAACCCCCAATTTCCACCATGAAAATCCTAGATTTTAGGTTGAAAACTCATGAAATGTAATGGGTAATTGAAATAAAGCAGGTTAGAATCACTTACGGACAAATGGGGCAAGAAAATCTTTTAGAAAAATCGCCTCTAGGTCTTCTAGTTTTTAAAGTTTGAAGGAAAGGACAAAAATCCCGTTTTGGTTCTGTTTTAAATAATTGGGCATCAGGTATTCATCGCGTTCGTGTGAATCCTGACGCATTCGCGAAGAGCATTGCCTGTTAGGCTTACGTGATCGTGAGAGGCTATATGCGTTCGCGAAGGTTTAGTCCCCTAACCTCCGTGTTCGCGAGACAGCACCCGCGTTCTCGTAGTGTAACCTCAAGTCCCCTGCCCAACTTAGCTAACGCTACGCATTCGCGTAGAGAAAACCCCACATTGCTCTACGTTCGCTATCATGGTCTCGCATTCGCATTGTATAAAATCCTCCCCCAACCTAGATCCCCTTGACGATCGCGAAGCACAACACACCAGAAAACCAGCTGCAACAAAACCACCAGATTTTCTAAGTTCAGTTCACCCCGTAGCCTATCTGAAACTCACCCGAGCCCTCGGGGCTCCAAACTAAACATGCACACAAGTCCTAAAACATCATATGAACTTTCTCATGCGATCAAAATACCAAAATAACACCTAGAACTACGAATTGGACACCAAATCAAATGAGATTTTTAAGAAAACTTTAAAACCTCGATTTTCACAACCGAACGTCCAGAACACGTCAAATCAACTTTGTTTCTTACCAAATTTGACATACAAGTCATAAATATTATAGTGGACCAGTACCGGGCTTCGGAGCCAAAATACGGACCCGTTATCAATAAATCCAAACATCATCCGATCCTTAAAAACCATAAAACTTTCAAATTTCCAATTTTCAACAAAATCAATAACTTGAGCCAGAGACCTCTGAATTTGATTCTGGGCATACGCCCAGGTCTTAAATTACGATACGGACCCACCGAAGTAAACTTAAATGAATTTTTAAAAAGGCAAAATTCTTGTTTTATCAGTTTTTAACATATAAGCCTTCTTAAAGAACACTAGGTATGTGCACACAAATCGATGAAGGCTAAAATGAAGTTTTTGAGAACTCGAAACACAGAATTAGGTTCTAAAATATAAGATGACCTATTGGGTCATCACAGATTTAATTCAGAAAGAGTTTCTTGAATTCAAGAAGTCTATTCTTTAAGTTGTATCCTAACAACAATAATTAGCTAACGAAGAACAAATCATCTTTGGTAGAGAATTAAAAACAGGAAATAGATTGTGAAACCCGGCCCTTTAGAATAAAAATAACAACAAAAAGCCTAAATTTATCACCTTTCTTGAATATCTAGAAATGATCTAATATTTTAAAAAAGGTTTAATCTTACCGCCTTAAGTTGAATCTTGAAGGTTGAAGAATAAATCCAAGAGTAGCCACACAAAAGTTTGCAAGAAAAATCTCACAATTTTTATTGATCTTATCTATAATAATCTAAGTCTAAAAAAAAATAACATACCCCTTATATATGTCACGACCCAATTCCATTTTAGGTCGTGATGGCACCCAGTACCGTTGCTAGACAAGCCAACAATGAACAATCTAGTGATTTCCCATTTTAATGAGTTCTCCAAGTAAATAACTTTCCTTAATTCAAAAGATTTAGTAAGAAACAAATTTAAATTAATAAAACAAAAGCAACTAAATGTATTTATGACCATGTGAATAAAACAAAAATCACAAGTCTACTAGTGTGTGCCAAGATCTGGTGTCACAAGTATGTGGGCTACTAGTAGAATATACAAAAGATTTCGACTCTCCTGTCTGAAATAGAATAGACAGAAAATAAATCAAAAGAGAGACTCCGGCTGCTGCTGAACGGCTCGGAAGGGTAGCTCACCGTGTAATCTCAAACCAGAAGTCAAGCATGCATGCCGGACTGATAACCAGAAGCACCTGGCTCAGATCCTGCACATCAAGTGCAGAAGTGTAGTGTGAGTACATAAACAACATGTACCCAGTAAGTATCTAGTCTAACCTCGAAGAAGTAGTGACAAAGGGTAGACTTTGACACTTACTATAGGCCAATAATAATAGGAAGTTCTAATTAAACATGATATATAAAATGATAATAGAACTAAGAGAAAGAGAATTAGTAAGCAATCCCTTTATTTCAAGTAAGAACCAAGTCACTCCTCTCATTTAATCCTTTCACCTTTCAAGTCCATGAAACAATTAAACATAAAAGAGGTTCCAGTATCTTTACGCACGAATTATGATGAGGACGTACGACCCGATCCATATATATATATATATTGTGCACTGTCGAGGGTCGAAAGGCACAAACCATAGATATATCAATTAACCTGCCGAGGCGAACGGTCTGCTCCCATGAGAGTAATTGAAATTTACCCTGCTCGCGGAATATACTTGCGAAGCAGTTGCTCATAGATTTTCTCAAGTTATCATAATATCTCTCAATTCTTTTTCAAAATAATAAATTCAACTAGGAACCTTCAAAATATTGAAATCCTCAACTTCGACTTTAATCCAACAATTATTAAGCATACACAAGCAACTGTATCAACAAAACATGGTGTAAACCTAAATCTATCCGGACATAAGCATGAATAGTAGCTATGCACATACTCTCGTCACTTCGTGCATACGTAGCCCCCACATATAGAAGTACATATTTATTAATTTCACCTATGGGATTAATTTCCTCTTACAAGGTTAGACATGAGACTTACCTCGTCACAAGGCCAACTTCCCGGTCCAAGAATGTGATCACACCCTCAATTCGGTATCTAATCAACCTAAAACTAATCAAATAGTATATAAACTAATCAATACATGCTCAAAAGTTCGTATTCCAACTATTAAAGAGGTTACCCAACCCTAAATGTCATATTCTTAAAACCGAAAATTTTCGAAGAAAGTTGTTACCCATAACCTCATGAACTAAAATATATGATTTTCACTAAATTCCATAACCATTTTAAAGTCCAATTTTATCAAAACCTAGGTTTTTCATCTAAACCCATGATTTCCAAAACTTTTCATGTTAAAATCTACCCATAATCTATGTATTAAACTCACATTAGGTAAAATTACTTACCTTCAAAAGGTAGGTTGAAATCCCCTTCTTTAAAGCTCTAAAATCGCCCAAGAGTGCCATAAATGAACTCAAAAATGGCTATGTCCCGATTTTCAAAACACACTGCCCAACTGCCTTATTTTCTTTGTGAACGCGGAAGAGGCCTCGTATTCGTGAAGGCAAACGGCCCTAGCCCCCTAGAGATGACTCATCGCGAAAGCGACAGTGGGAACGCGAATGTGGAGGCTGGCTTGGCCTACCCTTCGTGAACGCGAGTCGCCTCACGCGAACGCGAAGGTTATAGGCCCTAGGCCTTCGCGAACACAGACTAGCTATTGCGAATCATAGCACAAAAATCCCCAACCCCGGTTCCTTCGTCGCGAAAGAGAGAGTCCTTCTGTGTTCACGAAGAAGGAAACTAGAACTAGAATTTCTTGTTTTTTAAACTTTGCCATGAGCTGTCCGAAACTCACCCGAGCCACTCGGGACCCCGTTCAAAGGCACCAACAAGGCTGAAAACATGATACGGACCAGCTCAAACTTTCGAAATGCGTAAATCAACAACAGAACTAAGAATCGCACCCTAAAACCAAATTGAATCAAAATATGAACTTCAAATTTCTAAATTGCTCCGAACGCGCCGAATCGTACTTAGACTACTCGGAATGACACCAAATTTTGCGTGCAAGTCTTAAATGACACTCCAAAACTATTCCCAGTATAAAAATTCCATTCGGACCTTGATATCACCAAAACCTACTCTACACCAAATTTAAAGAACTTCAAGAATCTTCAAGGAACCAACTTTCAATATTAGGAACTGAAACGCTCCCGGGAAATCCAAAACCCGATCCGAGCATAGGCCCAAGTCTAAAATCACCATACGAACCTATTGGAACCATCATATCCGGATTCAGAGATCATTTACTCAAAATATTGACATAAGTCAAACTTAGCCTTTTAAGGCCAACTTAAGGAACCAAGTGTTCCGATTTCAACCCGAACCCTTCCAAATCTCGAACTAACCATCCCCGAAAGTCATAAAATAGTAAAAGAATATACGGGGAGTCTTATTTAGGGGAACGAGGTTCTAAAAAGAAAAACGATCGGTCAAGTCATTACATTCTCCACCTCTTTAAACAAACGTTCGTCCTCGAACGGGTCTAGAATCATACCTGGAGTGCTTAATAAGTGTGGGTATCTGCTCTGTATGTCCTCCTCGGACTCCCAAGTCGCCTCCTCGACTGGTTGGCCCCTCCAAAGAACCTTTAACGCGTAAATTATCTTGGATCTCAACTGGCGATCCTGCCTATCAACAATGGAAACTGGCTCATCTTCATAACCCCAGACTCTCATATAACCGAATCGTGCTAAAGTCTAACACATGTGACAAGTCGACATGATACCTCCGGAGCATAGACACATGGAAGACTAGATGAACTCCTGACAGACTGTGAGGCAAAGCAAGATCATAAGAAACCTCTCCAACTCGTCTCAACACCTCAAATGGGCCTAAAAACCTTGGGCTCAACTTTCCCTTCTTCCTCAAATGGGCCTATAAACCTTGGGCTCAACTTGCCTTTCTTCCCAAATCTCATGCCCCTTAATCAGCGAGAATTTCAAGAGAACCTTCTCGCCTACCATAAATGATAAGTCACGCACCTTCTGTTCCGCGCAACGCTTCTGTCTAGACTGTGTTGTGAGAAGTCGTTCCTAAATAAACTTTACCTTTTCCAAGGCATCCTTCACCAAATCAGTACCGTATAACTTAGCCTCGCCAGGCTCAAACCATCCGATGGGGGAACGACATCGCCGACCATATAAAGACTCAAATGGATCCATTTCGATGCTGGACTGGTAACTGTTGTTGTAAGAAAACTCGGCCAAAGGCAAGAACCGATCCCACTGTCCCCCAAAGTCAATCAGACATGCTCTGAGCATGTCCTCCAAGATCTGAACTGCACGCTTCGACAGCCCGTTGGTCTGTGGATGAAATGCGGTGCTGAGCTCTACACGGGTCGCCCCATGCAGCCGAACTATATCTTGGACATAAATCTGTGCCAATCTCTCTGAAGTATACGTAGTCATCACAGGAATGAACTGTTCCGACTTGGTCAATCTATCTACAATGACCCAAACTGCATCAAACTTCCGCAATGTTCGTGGAAACCCAACTACGAAGTCTATAGTAATGCGCTCCCACTTCCACTCAGGTATAGTCATCTACTGGAGTAGGCCTCCTGGCCTCTAGTGCTCATACTAAACCTGCTGGTAATTTAGGCATCTAGCTACATACTAAACTATGTATTTCTTCATCTGTCGCCACCAATAATGTTGTCTTAGGTCACGATACATCTTATCACCCGGATGAATGGAATATCAAGAACTGTGCACCTCTTCCACAATCCTCTCCCTCAAGCCACCGACATTAGGAACACATAAACGACCTTGAAGTCGCAGAACACAATTCTCGTCAATAGAAACCTCCTTTGCACCACCCTGTAATACCATCTCCCTGAGAATCAACAGGTGCGGATCATCAAACTATCGAGCTTTGATCTGCTCCAATAGTGAAGACTAGGCAACGATGCGTGCAATAACTCGGCTGGGCTCTGAAATATCCAACCTCACGAGTCTGTTAGCCAAGGACTGAATGTCTGAAGCTAGTGGACTCTCCTCTGCTGAAATGAAATCCAAGCTACCCATACATTATGCCTTCATACTCGACTCTCCTCCAGATCTTGAGAGAATGAACAATCACGGCTAACTCCAAATCGTGCACAATTAATTCTTCTCATGGGGTTTCAGCTAATGTGAAGCATATGCAATAACTCGCCCCTCCTACATCAATATAAAACCCAAACCAACGCGTGAAGTGTCGCAATACACAGTATACATCCCCGAACCAGAAAGCAACACTAAGACTGGTGCTGTAGTCAGAACTGTTTTAACCTTCTGGAAGCTCGACTCAGAACTATCGTACTAACGAAACTGAGCATCCTTGTGGGTAAATCTAGTCAAAGGTTCTGCAATAGATGAGAAGCCCTCCACGGACCAATGATAATAACTTGCTAACCCCAAGAAGCTCCTGATCTTAGTCGCCGAAGTAGGATGAGGGCAACTCTGAAATTCCTCAATCTTCTTGGGATCCACCTTAATAAACTCTCCTGATACAACATGCCCCAAGAATGCCACAGAATTTAATCAAAACTCATACTTAGAGAACTTAGCATATAGCTTCTGTTTTCGCATGGTCTGAAGCACCACTCTCAAATGCTTCTCGTGCTCCTCCATGCTACCTGATTAAATCAAAATGTCATCAATGAAGACAATGATAAATGAATCAATATAAGTCATGAACACCTTGTTCATTCAGTCTATAAACGTCGTTGGGGTGTTAGTCAAGCTGAAGGACATCACTAGAAACTCATAATGGCCATATCTACTACGGAAAGCAGTCTTCGGAACATCTGAGTCCCGAATCTTCAACTGATGGTACCCCGACCTCAAGTCGATATTAGAGAACACCCTAGCACCCTGCAACTGGTCAAACAAATCATCAATATGCGGTAGCAGGTACTTCTTCTTGATGGTAACTTTGTTCAACTAGCGGTAATCAATGCACATCCGCATAGTCTCATCTTTCTTCTTTATAAATAGCACTGGGGCACCACAAGTTGATACACTTTTCTTAAAAAACCCCTTTGCTAGCAACTCATCAAGCTGCTCTTTCAACTCTTTCATAGCTATACGGTACGGTGGGATAGATATAGGTTGCGTACCTGGAGCCAAGTCAATACAGAAATCGATATCACGATCTACTGGCATGCCTGGAAGATCAGAAGGAAACACATCAAAGAACTCCCGGACTACAGGTACTAAACCAATCGTCGAAGACTCTACAGTAGTATCCCGAACATAGTCTAGATAAGCTAAACAACCATTCTCGACCATGTGTCGAGCCTTCATAAAAGAGATAACATGACTAGATGTACTGACAGACGAACCCTTCCACTCTAATCTAGAAAACTCTAGCATCAGTAAGGTAACAGTCTTGGCATGGCAATCAAGGATGGCATGATATGGGGATAGCAAGTCCATGCCCAGGATGACCTCAAAGTCGGTCATATCAAGCAACAAAAGATCCACTCTTGTCTCGTATCTACAGAATGTGACCACACAAGACTAGTAAATCCAATCCACAACAACAGAATCGACTATAGGAGTGGATACATAAACAGGAGTACCCAAGGACTCACGAGGAATATCCAAAAAAATGAGCAAGTAGAGATGACATATACGGATAGGTAAACTCTGGATCAAATAGTACTGAAGCATCCCTACCGCAGACAGAAATAATACTTGTGATCACGGCATCTGAGGCCACATCATCTGGTCTGGCCGAAAAAGCATAGAATTTGGCTGGAGCGCCACCTGGCCTTCACCTCTAGGCCGGCCCCCGCCTACCTGACCTTCACCTCTAGGCCGGCCCCCGCCTACCTGACCTTCACCTCTAGGTCGGCCCCTACCCATCTGTCCTCCACCTCTGGGCGGTCGGACGGCTAGTGCGGCTACTGGTGCTGTCATCATGGGTTGCTGACCCTGCTGCACTGCCTTGCCTCAAAGTCTGGGGCAATGTCTCTTCATGTGACTAGGATCCCCGTACTCATAACAACCTGTCAAAGCGGTGGACTGCTACCCGAAGTATGTACCTGATGGCCCGAATACCCACTAGAAGAACCTTGAAGGCGGGGGGCGGTATGAACTCTCTCTCATGGCATTGAAATAGGCACTAGAAGAACCCTGATGACCGGAGTACCCACTGAAATAACCCTGAATAGCTGGCAGGCGGTAAGAACTCTTCGGAATAGCACTGAAATAGGGTCGCGCTGGAACACCCCTAGGAGGTGGTGGTGCTGAATATGGGGTCATGCTAGGCTGACCCCTCCAAAATGACCTCTGCCCCCAGCTGTGGCACCTCTAAACTCTCTAGAAAAAACGGGACCTCTTGTCCCGCTGCATCTTCTCTCTACCCCTTTAACGGTAACCCTCAATCCTCCGAGGAATCTCCATTACTAACTGATACGAGGTCCCCATCTCAACCTCCTAAGCCATACTAGCCTGAAAACTAGAGTGCAGCCCCGCAACAAACCTCTGCACCCTCTCTGCGTCGGTAGGAAGTATCATAAGTGCATGGCAAGACAACTTAGAGAATCTCGCCTCATAGTCGGTCACTAACATCTGACCCTGCTCAAGGTGCTCAAACTGATACCACAACTCTTCCTTGTGGGAGGGTGGAATATATATGTCCAAGAATAGGCGTGTCAACTGGTCCCAAGTCATGGGAGGAGAACCTACTGGTCTACCAAGAAGATAAGACTTCCACCACCTACGTGCTCTGCCCTCCAACTGAAAGGTAGTGAAATCCACCTTGTGAGACTCCAATATGCTCATGTTGTGCAATATATCCCTTCACCTATCAATTAAGTCTTGGGGATACTCATGTCGCTCACCCCCAAATACCAGAGGGTGAAGCCTGGTCCATTTATCCATTAGCTTATGTGGCTCGCCGGAAGCAGCTGGTCTGGGTTCAGGTACAGTTGTTGTAACTGGCTGGGCTCCGCCCATGGGTAGTGTGCCTGGAGTCTGATATACTGTAGCTGCAGCAGTAGGGGTCTTTGCTCCCCCTCCCACCCCAGATGTGGCTGAGTCTGCTGGAAATAAACTAGCATGGGTTATAGAATCCATGAACTGCAGCATACAACCTATGACCTCCTGAAAGCCTCATGCTGAAATGAAATCAATCGGGGCTGGCTCTACTGCGGGCACCTCGCCCTGCTCCTCATCAATTAGATCCTTCACTAGATCGGCTGGTGGTGCAACTGGGACAACTCTAGGATGTCCTTATCCCCTACCTCGGGTCGGTTCCCTCCTTCAGCCTCTACCTCGGCCTCTAGCAATAGGGGGAGCAGCTCCTTCGAGGTACGGAACATCTACAATGCGCGTTCTCACCAGGTATGAGAGAGTAAGAGAATAAACTTAGCACACCATCAATTGCACGATAGGAAATGAATAAAGAGTAGTTTCCTAACACCTTATAGCCTATCGAAGGTAAGTACGGACGTCTCCGCAGTGATCCGCAAGACTCTATTAGGCATTCCCATAACTTGTGACACCTACGTGAACCTAATGCTCTGATACAATGTTTTCACGACCCAATTCCATTTTAGGCCGTAATAGCGCCCAGTACTGTTGCTAGGCAAGCGAAAAGTGAACACTCTAGTGATTTCCAATTTTAATGGGTCCTCCAAGTAAATGACTTTCCTTAATTCAAAAGATTTAGTAAGAAACAAATTTAAATTAATAAAACAAAAGCAGCTAAATGTATTTATGACCATAAAATTAAAACCAAAATCACAAGTCTACTAGTGTGTGCCAAGATCTAGTGTCACAAGTATGTGGGCTACTAGTAGAATATACAAAATATTTCTACTCTACTGTCTGAAATAGAATAGATAGAAAAAATAATTTAAAAGAGAGTCTTCGATTGCTGTTGAATGGCTCGGAAGGGCAGCTCACCGTGTAGTCTCGAACCACAAGTCAAGGGTGTGCGCCGGACTGATAACCAAATGCACCTGACTCGGATCCTGCACATCAAGTGCAGAAGTGTAGCGTAAGTACACAAACAACATGTACCCAGTAAGTATCTAGTCTAACCTAGAAGAAGTAGTGACAAGGGGTCGACTTCGACACTTACTATGAGCCAAAAATATAATAATAAGAAGTTCTAATTAAACATGATATATAAAATAATAATAATAGAACTCAGAGCACGAAAATAAGTAAACAGTCCCTTCATTTCAAGTAATAACCAAGTCATTCCTCTCATCTAATCCTTTAACCTTTCAAGTCCATGGAACAATATTAAATACAAAAGAGGTTCCAATATCTTTGCGCATGATTTATGTCGAGGACGTACGGCAAGATCCAAATATACATATAAATATATTGTGCACTGACAAGGGTCGAACGACCCGAACCGTAGATATATCAATTAACCTGCCGAGGCGAACGGCCCGCTCCCATGAGAGTAGTGGAAATTTACCCCGCTCGCGGAATATACTTGCGAAGAGGATGAACATAGATTTTCAAAAGTTATCATAATGCTCTAAATTCTTTTTCAAAATAAGAAATTCAACTAGGAACCTTCAAAAGATTGAAATCCTCAACTTCCGCTTTAATCCAACAATTAGTAAGCATAAACAAGCAACGTATCAACAAAACATATAAACCTAAATCTACCTGGACATAAGCTTGAATAGTAGCTACGCACGGACTCTCGTCACTTCGCGCGTACATAGACCCCACGAATAGAAGTACATATTGATTAAGTTCACCTATGAGGTTAATTTCCTCTTACAAGGTTAGAAAAGAGACTTACCTCGTCACAAGGCCTACTTCCCGGTCCAAGAATGTGCTCACACCCTCAATTTGGTGCCGAATCAACCCAAAACTAATAAAATGGTGTATAAACTAATCAATACATGCTCAAAAATTTGTATTCCAACTATTAAAGAGGTTATCAAGCCCTAAATGTAAGATTCTTAAAATTCGCCCGCGGGACCACATGCTCTGATTTCGTAAATATTCGAAGAAAGTTGTTACCCATAACCTCATGAACTAAAATATATGATATTCACCAAAATTCCATAACCATTTTCGTGGTAAAATTCCATTTTTATTAAAACCTAGGTTTTTCATCTAAACCCATGATTTCCACCAATTTTCATGTTTAAAACTACCCATAATCTATCTATTAAACTCACATTAGGTTGAAATTACTTACCTTCAAAATCTAGGTTGAAATCCCCTTCTTTAAAGCTCTAATATCGCCCAAGAGTGCAATAAATGAACTAAAAAATGGCTAAGCCCCGATTTTTAAAACACACTGTCCAGCTGCCTTTTAAAACACACTGTACAGGGCAAACGCCATGGCCCCCTAGAGCTGACTCATTGCGAATGCAACAGTGGCAATGCGAACGCGGAGGATGGCTTGGCCTACCCTTCGCGAACGCGAGTTGCCTCACGCAAACGCGAAGGTTACAAATCCTAGACCTTCATGAACGCGGACTAGCTATAGCGAACACGTAGCACAAAAATCCCCCAGCTCGAATTTCTTCATCGCAAATGTGAGATTGCTTCCGCGTTCACGAAGAAGGAAATTAAAACTAGAATTTCTGGTTTTTCCAAATTTGCTGCGAGCAGTCCGAAACTCACCTGAGCAACTTAGAACCCCATCTTATGGAACCAACAAGTCATAAAATATGATATGGATCTGCTCGAACTCTACCAACCACCCTGGCAAGTCACATAACCACAAATGAACATAGAAGAAGCAATAAATTAAGGAACGAGGCTACAATAAACAAAACAACTGCCTGGGTTGTTACATTCTCCCCCTCTTAAACAAACTGTCGTCCTCAGACGAGTCTAGAATTATATTTGGAGTCTCAAATAGGTGTGGATAATTGCTCCACATCTCCTACTCGGTCTCCCAAGTAGCCTCCTCGACTGGTTGTCCCCTCCACTGAACTTTCACTGAGGCTATATTCTTTGATCTCAACTTCGAATCTACTAATCCAAAATGGCCATCGGCTCCACATATAAGTCAAATCCCCATCCATTTGTACCAAGCTGAAGTTCAAATCATGATACAAGTCACCATAATACTTTCGGAGATTAGTAAGATGAAACACTGGGCGGACACTCGATAGACCAGGTAGCAATGCAAGCTTGTACCTCTCCAATCCTCTCAAGCGCCTCAAAAGGGCCAATATACCGAGGGCTCAATTTTCCCTTCTTTCCGAACCTCATCACACCTCTCATGGGTGAAACTCTGAAAAAGAATTCTCATCTACCATATGTGCAACATCAAGAACCTTTCTACCGGCACAACTCTCTCTTTAGATCGTGATGTATGAAGCCGATCTTGGATCAACTTGACTTTATCAAAGGCACCAAAGTGAATCAGTACCCGACAACCTAGCCTCTCCCGACTCAAACCAACCAACTGGAGAACGACACCACCTCCATATAAGTCCTCGTAAAGAGCCATCTGAATACTCAATTGGTAGTTGTTGGCAGAAATTTATCCCAAGAACCCCCGAAATATATAACACAAGCGTGTAGCATATCCTCCAAGATCTGAATGGTGCGCTCAGACTGTCCATCCATTTGGGGGGGGGATGTTTTACTTAACTCAAGTCGTGTGCCCAACTCTAAGTGCACTGCTCTCCAAAATTGTGATGTGAACTGTGTGCCCCCATCAATAATAATGGACACCGACACACCATGAAGATGAACAATCTCGCGGATATAGATCTGAGCCAGCCACTCTGAAGAATAGGTAGCCACAACCTGAATGAAATGTGCAGACTTAGTCAACTGGTCCACAATCACCCAAACTACATCTAATTTCTTCAAAGTCTATGGGAGCCCAACAACTAAGTCCATGGTAACATGCTCCCATTTCCACTCGGGGATCTCAAGTCTCTAAAGCAAACCTCCCCGTCTCTGATGCTCGTACATTAACTGCTACCAGTTCAAACACCGAGTCACATACTCCAGTATCTCTTTATTCATTCTTTCCGACTAATAGTGTTGCCTCAAGTCCTAATACATCTTGGCAGCAGTAGGATAAATGGAATACTGCGAGCCATGGGCCTTTTCAAGAATCAACTAACGCAACCCATCCACGTTGGGAACACAAATCTAACCCTGCATCTGCAACACCCCATCACCTCTAATAGAAACCTCCTTGGCATCACCGTGCTACATCATGTCCTTAAGGATAAGAAAACGTGGGTCGTCATACTGATGCGCTCATACAAATAAGACTGAGAAACAATGCAAACAAGAACTAGGCTAGGCTCCGAAACATCTAACCTCACGAGTTGATTGGCCAAAGCCTGAACATCTCATACTTGCGGTCTCTCACCAATTAGAATATAGCGCTACCCATACTCACAACCTTTCTACTCAAGGCATCGACCACCACTTTGGCCTTCTTGAGATGATACAAAATGGTAATATCATAGTCTTATAACAATTCCAACCACCTCCATTGCCTAAAGTTTTGATCCTTTTTCTTAAACAAGAGTTGTAGACTCCGATGATCTGTGAATACCTCATAAGACACGCAGTAGAGATAGTGCCTCCAAATCTTCAAAGAGTGAAAAATAGTATTCAACTCTAAATCATGAACGGTGTAGTTCTTCTCATGGGGCTTCAACTAGCATGAAAATAAGCAATCACCCTACCCTCCTACATGAAGACACACCCAATACCAATTCCAGAAGCATCACAATAAACCGTATATGAACCTGATGCTGAAGGCATACCAGAACTAGAGTTGTGGCCAAGGCAGTCTTGAGCTTCTGAGATCGCTCCTCACACTCATCAAACCACCTGAATAGGGCACCCTTCTGGGTCAATCTAGTCAAAGTGCAGCAATGGACGAGAAACCCTTCAAAAGATAGCGAAGATATCCAGCCAAACCAAGAAAACGCCGGATCTTAGTAGTTGAAGATGGTTTGGGACAACTCTGAATTACCTCAATCTTCTTCGGATCTACCTTGATCCTCTCAATGGACACCACGTGCCTCAAAATAACACAGGATAAAGCCAAAACTCACAATTGGAGAATTTAGCATATAGATTCTTCTCCCTCAACGTCTGGAGTATAATCCTCAAATACTACTCATGATCCTCCTAGAATCAAGATATGGTTGGAATATATTGTTCATCAGATGCATAAATGTTTTTAGGGCATTGGTCAGCTCAAAGGACATCACAAGGAACTCATAGTCACCATAGCGGGTATTGAATATTGTCTTCAGAATATCAGAATTCCGAATCTTCAACTAGTGATACCTAGAACTCAAATATATATTTGAAAACACTCTAGCTCCTTGAAGCTACCCATATAAGTCATAAATGTCCAGTAGTGGGTACTTGTTCTTAATTGTAACTTTGTTCAACTGCTTGTAATCAATGCATATCAGCATAGTATCATCCTTCTTCTTCACAAACAGAATTGGTGCACCCCAAGGCGACGCACTAGTCCTAATGAATCCCTTATCAAGTAGCTCCTGAAGTTATTCTTCAACTCCTTCAACTCTATTGGTGCCATACAATACGAAGGAATAGAGATGGTTTGAGTACCCGGCACCAAGTCAATACCAAAATCAATATCCCTGTCGGGTGGCATGCCAGGTAGGTGTGAGGGAAAGACATTTGGAAAGTCTCGCACTACCGGAACGGACTCAATGGTAGGAGTATTAGCACTAACATCCCTCACAAAGGCCAAATATGCAAAACATCCCTTCTCAACCATCCGTTGAGCCTTCAGGTATGAAATCACTCTACTGGGAACATAATTTAGGGAACCACTCCACTCAAACCTAGGCAATCCTAGCATCACTAATGTCACAGCCTTAGCATGACAATCCAAAATAGCGTGACATGGTGAAAACAAATCCATGCCTAAAATCACGCCAAAATCACCCATGCTAAGCAGTAAAAGATCAAATCTCGCCTCAAATCCCCCAATATTCATCACACACGACCGATACACATGATCCAAAATAATAGAATCACCCACCGGCTAGATACATGTACAGGCATAGCTAAAGAATCACGGGCCATATCCATATAACGAGCAAAGTATGATGATACATTTGAAAAAGTGGAACTGTGGTCAATAATACTGAAGCACCATGTGGCACACTGAAACAATACATGTGATCACTATTTCTGAAGCAAGTGTCTCTAGCTTGGCGGGAGAGCATAGCATCGAGCCTGACCACCACCTGGTTGTCCTCCCCCTTTAGGGCGACCTCGAACTGCCTGAGTCACACCCCAAGCTCGCTAAGTGGGTGATGCGTGGCTAGAATTCATGGTTTAACACGTTATGTGCCTTACATTTTGTGTGCATTAATGATAAAAATACACTTTTATGTGTATAATGGAGTCTACTTCATGTGTAGGTGAATTGGAGATGGAAGCTGAGCTAAATGGATGCAAATACTTCAAAAATACGCTCAAGAGGCGAAGAGGAGTGCACCTGGCTATAGCCGAGCGTTTGAGCCTTAAGGTCAAGCATAGCCTGGCGTTATCCAGGCACCAGAGCCCAAACTCCAGCCCTAGCCAGGCGTTTTCCAGGCGCCAGAGCCCAAACGCCAGCCTTGGCCAGGCGTTATCCAGGCGTTTGGCCTGTAAC
>MDKI01224684.1:0-16276 GCA_005239505.1 Nicotiana paniculata | reverse complement strand
CTATAACAAGACTGAGTGTATGACATCAAATAATCACAACATGAGACAACAATATACGACCACACGGGTCTCAGCTTTTCCGGCGTGAAGCCTAGAATTTATACTTAACATGATTTCTAACATGTTCACAATTACCACATTAATAGATGCACAAATATCATCACAGAATAATCACTAAGCGGGGCCATGGGATAAGCCAGGCCACAAATACCCAGTGCACGCCCGCACGCCCGTCACTTGGCATGTGCGTCACCTCAAAAATAGTCCTAAATCATTTAGCTCGGGGTTTCGAACCCTCATAACTAAGTTTGGAAACGTTACTTACCTTAAAATCGGCTAAAAACTATTCCGCAGTGCCTTTGCCTCTAAATCCGGCCTCTAAGTGCTCCAAATCTACCAAGTTCAGATTTTTATCATCAAATTATGCTTAAGGTATGAATCCTAATCGAAAAATATCAATTTAGCTCAAAACCCCAAATTTAGTCAAAACCCGACCCCCGGGCCCACAACTTTCTTTCCTTCTACGCGTTCGCGTTCCAAGCCCTGCGTTCGCGTATTAGACTAAGACAACCCCTTCGCGTTCGCGTCCACCACCACGCGTTCGTGAAGGCAAAAAATCCAGCAGCCTCCAACTTTCCTCTTCACGAATGCGGGACTCCCTTCGCGTTCGCGAAGAAGGAAACTAGACATAGCAACCAGCAGCAGCTTTTCACCCATATTCGATCTGAAACCACCCCGAAATACACCCGAGGTCCTCGGGACCTCAACCAAAGTTACCAACACATCCCATAATATCATTCAAACTTAGGTTCACTCTCAAAACACCAAAACTAACATCAAAACACCAAATTTACATCGGATTCAAGCCTAAGAACTTTGATATTTCTAAAATTCACCAATGATGCTGAAACTATCCAAATCAACTCTGTTTGACTTGAAATTTTGCAGACAAGTCCAAAATTACATTATGAACATGTTCCAACTGTCAGAATTCTATTCCGACCCCAATAGCCTATTTTCCACTGCCGACCGGAAATCGCCAAAAATTAACTTTCGCCAATTCAAGCCTAATTCTACACCGGACGTCATAAAATTATTCCGGACACAATCCTAAGTCCCAAATTACCTAACGAAGTTATTCGAGTTATAGAGTCTGCATTCCGAGGTTGTTTACCAATAAGTCAACTCTCAGTTGACTTTTCCTATTATAATTTATTTTTAAGGACTAAGTGGCTAAACTCTCACTACAACCATTCTGATTTCAATCCTACCAACTATAACACATCAATAAAAGTATAACCAACTTATGACCAGTCAAGAATAGTAATTATAATGTAAGTTTTTACGTAACGATGGACCGGGTCGTTACAAGATTGAATCCCAATATTTCTGGAACCTATGCAGGGTGATATATGTGGGCCTATACACCCTCCATGTGGACCATTCAAGTACTTTATGGTCTTGATAGATGCATCTACAAGATGGTCACGTATGTGCTTATTGTCAACTCGTAATATGGAATTTTCGAGACTGTTGGCCCAAATAACAAGGTTAAGAGCACAATTTCCATATTATGCAATTAAGACAATTCGTCTTGATAATGCTGGTGAATTTACATCTCAAGCCTTTACTGATTACTGTATGGCCACTGGAATAAAAGTTGAGCATTTGGTTGCTCATGTTCATACTCAAAAATGGTCTAGCATAATCCTTGATTAAACGTCTCCAATTAATAGCTAGACCATTGCTAATGTACCCCAAAACCAACCCGGCTGTGATGGCGCCTATAGTGGAACTAGGCAAGCCTACAGTCCTAACTAATTTGATTTCTATCACAACAATATTTAAATGTTACCCTTTTTCATCAGAGAAACCTAAATAAAAGATAAAATCAAACCCAAAATACTGAAAGTATAAATCCCAACATCTGGTGGCACTAAGTCATGAGCCATACTAAAACTGTGCCAAAATACATCAAGACAACGTTTGTCTGGGAATAACTAACAAGATACACAGAGGAGGATAGGGAAGGAGAAAGGCGGGTCTGCGATCGCCAATCAGCTACCTCGTATTCTCTGAAGATGAACCGCAACAACGATCAACTAACACTATCGTGACCTGGGATACCTGAATCTGCACACAAGGTGCAGGGGGTAACATGAGTACACCAACTTAGTAAGTAACAATCCCAACCTGTGGGCTGAGAGGTAGTGACGGACTAAACCTCAACATTTATAACATAATCAATGTAAAGAAATTTAGGCATGCTTTCAGTTAACTAGACAGCTCAAAGTGAATAGGACAAGTACAGTTTAACATGTATAACTCAACGTATTTTACATGACAATGCATCAACTGTATGGAATGCACAATGTGCTCCCACTCTCAAATGCTCGTCCACTCAGTACTGTATATGGCTCGCTTGGCCCAGGGAAGATCCATCCCAGTATATGTATACAACATCACTGACATCAGTCGCTCAGTGCCGAGGAAATAGGCCAATCTAGCCTTTTGAAAAAGATTTATCTCCAAATATAAACGCTTCGGACAAGATCCATGTCCAGGGAAGATCCATCCCTCAAATATCACTGCGCTCACTAGGGGTGTGTTGCAGACTCCGGAGGGGCTCCTACAGCCCAGGCGCTATCATAAGCCAGATCCAGGCATAAATCAATATAACATGTTGCGGCGTGCAGCCCGATCCCATAACTGTCACTCGTAAACAGGCTCTCGCCCTCACTCAGTCGTCACTCTCCAGTCTCACTCACATGGTCTCACAATACATGATATAGCTCGAACCAATGATATAATGCCAAACAACAATAACCGAAACTGATACATGATATGATTTGCATAAATAGGACTGAGTATATAATACAAATGAAACACATGAGATGACAGCGATAGAAGACCGCTCAGGTCTCAACAATATCGACATGAAGCCTTAACATAGTATTTATCATGATTTCTAGCATGTTTACATTAATCACATTGATAGAAGCACATATATCAACAAGAAAGAACCACTAAACAATTCCATGGGATGAACCAGGTCACAAGTCTCACGGTGCACGCCCGCACGCCCATCATTTGGCATGTGCGTCACCCAATTCTAATCATATAACACGTAGTTCGGGGTTAATAACCCTCAAAAACCAAGTTTGGAAGCGTTACTTACATCAATCAAACCAAAACTCTATTCCGCAATGCCCTTGTCGCTCAACTCGGCCACAAATCGCCCCGAATCTAACCAAAATCAGTATTATATCATTAATATATGCTAAAGGAATGAAGCTCACATCAAGATTATCAAATTACATCACAAATCCCGAAATTGACCAAACCCGACTCCCAGGCCCATGTCTTGAAATCCGACAAAAATTACAAAACTGAAATCCTTATTCCCTTACGAGTCTATACATACCAAATTCATCAAAATCCGATCTCATATGACCCATCAAATCCCCAAATCAAACCTTCAAATTTCCAAGACCTAACCCCTCAATTTCATCCCTAATCTTAACAAATATCATGCTTAATAAACTGGAAATTTCCATAAAATAGAGTTTTTAGGTTCAAAAACATTACCTCAATGTGTTTCCCCTTCAATCCCTCTTAAAATTGCTTCCAAAAGCTCCAACCCGTATGAAAAATGATGAACAATGGATAAAATTCCCGAAGGCAAGAATTTATATGCTCTGCCCCAGGGGTTCCACATCTGCAGTTCTAATACCACATCTGCGGTCCCGTATTTGCGACCAAATGTCTGCATCTGCGGAAATCACTTAAGGCCCCCAGTCCGCATCCGCGATCACTTCTCCGCACTTGCGGGCTCGTAGGTTCGGACCCTTCTCCTCTTCTGCAATAAATCCCTAGGCATCCAATACTCGCACCTGCGACTAGCTTCTGCATCTGCGATGCTCTCACTTGCGGTCCCCTCTGTGCAGGTGCGACCACACCAGAACAGCAGCACCAGCTGCATTTTTCCAAGTTCAAACTCTTTGATGGCCATCTGAAAACATCCTCAACCTCTCAGGGGCCTCAACCAAATATACCAACACATCATATATCCCTATACGAACTTAGTCGAACCTTTGGAACACCCAAAACAACATCGAAATACTGAATTAACCCCGAATTCAAGCCTAAGGATTTCTAAACTTCCAAAAATTCACCAACGATTCCGAAACCAACCAAACCACGTACGAATGACCTGAAATTTTGCACACACATCACAAACAACACTACGAACTTATTCCAATTTCCGGAATTCCATTCCGACCTTGATAGCTAATTTTCCACTACCGACCGAAAATCGCCAAAAATCCAATTTTGCCAATTCAAGCCTAATTCCAAATCACATTCCGAACACGCTCCTAAGTCCAAAATCACCTAACGAAGCTATCTGAACCATGAAACCCCAATTCTAATATCATTTACCTATAAGTCAACTTTCGGTTGACTTTTCCAACTAATTAGCCAACTTAAGAGACTAAGTGTCTCATTTCTCTCCACAACCACTCCGAACCCGAACCAATCAACTTAACACAACATAAAAGAGTTAAACCACATAGAATGAAGCATAAATGGGGGAAACAGGGGCTATAACTCTCGGAACGACCGACCGGGTCGTTACAGCTAATGAGGACAAAATTTCCCTTTTAGTGTGGGGACATGATATTTTGCATGCTGCAGCACTTGTTGCATAAGGACAACCAGTTATCATAAAGTCTCCCCATTACAGTTGGCTTTTGGTCAGAAGCCAAATATTTCCCATCTAACAATTTTTGGATGTGCGGTCTATGTTCCAATTGCTCCACCACAACGCACAAAGATGGGTCTCCAAAGAAGGTTGGGAGTATATGTTGGTAATGAATCTCCTTCTATTATTAAATATCTGGAGCCTATGACAGGAGATTTGTTTACAGCCAGATTTGTTGATTGTCATTTTGATGAATCAGTTTTCCCAACATTAGGGGGAGAAAATAAACAGGTGGAAAAAGATATAGATTGGAACATATTATCTCTACCTCATTTGGATCCTCATATAAATCAATGTGAACAAGAAGTTCAAAAGATCATTTATATGCAAAATATTGTAAATCAATTGCAAGATGCATTTACTAACCTTCCACGGGTTACTAAATTGCATATTCCAACTGTAAATGCTCCAGTTCGAGTTGATGTCCCCGCTGGACAGTATGATAATGCAAATGAGTCTAGGATACGGCTTAAACATGGTATACCAATCGGTTCCAAGGAAATAATCACCGAAAAGGAAAGGAGCAAATGATCAAGTTGATCATAACATGGAGGCAATTGCTCAAGAGCAGCATAAAGACATATCAATTGATAAGACCTCACAGGAGGTTCTAGTACCTGGAAATGATGAAAATGAAGAGATCTCAATAAGTTATGTCTCTAGGGGAAAAAGGTGAAACCGAAATAGTGTTGTTGTTGAAAATAATTTTGCATATAACATTGCAGTTGAAGTAATACAATAATATGAGGATCTTGAGCAAAAATCTGTTGATGAATGTAGACAGAGAAATGATTGGCCAAAATAGAAAAACGCAATTCAAGAGAAATTGGCTTCACTCAAAAAATGTAAAGTTTTCGGACCAATAGTCCAAACTCCTGAAGGTGTCAAGCCAATGGAGTACAAATGGGTTTTTGTTCGAAAACGAAATGAGAAAGGTGAAGTCGTAAGATATAAAGCACGACTTGTTGCACAAGGGTTTTCGCAAAGGCCTGGTTTTGATTATATGGAGACATATTCTCCTGTGATAGATGAAATTACCTTCATATATCTAATAAATCTGGAAGCTCATGAAAATCTTGATATGCGGTTGATGGATGTTGTCACAACCTACTTATATGGCTCACTGGACAATGAAATTTTTATGAAAATCCCTGAAGGATTTAAAGTTCCTGAAGCACATAAAAGTTCAAGGGAAACTTTTTCAATAAAGCTTCAAAAATCCTTATACGGATTGAAACAATCAGGGAGGATGTGGTACAATCACCTTAGCGAGTATTTGCTAAAAGAAGGGTACAAAAATGACCCTATTTGCCCTTGTGTCTTTGTTAAGAAGTCTGGATCTGGATTTGTCTATCATAGTTGTCTATGTTGATGACTTGAATATCATTGACACTTCTAAAAATCTTCCAAAGGTTGTAGAGTGTTTGAAAAAAGAATTTGAAATGAAAGATCTTAGCAAGATAAAATTTTGTCTTGGCCTACAAATTGAGCATGTAACAAATAGAATATTTGTCCGTCAATCAACATACACTGAAAAGGTTTTTAAGCGATTTTACATGGATAATGCACATCCATTGAGTACCCCAATAGTTGCGAGATTGCTTGACATAAATAAAGATCCATTTCGGCCTTAAGAAAATAATGAAGAGCCCGTTGGTGATTAAACTCCATATATTAGTGCAATAGGGGCACTTATGTATCTTGCTAACAATACCCGACCAGATATTGCTTTTTTAGTAAGCTTATTAGCAAGATTCAGCTCATCCCCAACAAGAAGACATTGGAATGGTGTTAATCCTATATTTAGATATCTTTGAGGAACTATAGATATGGGATTGTTTTATTCTAATAAATTCAAGTCAGAAATGATTGGCTATGTCGATGCAGGTTCTTTGTCTGATCCACATAAAGCCCGATCTCAAACAGGCTATTTTTTTACATATGGAGGTACAACTATATCATGGCGTTCAATGAATCAAACAATACTTTCCACATCTTCAAATCATGCTGGGTTAATAGCCATTCGTGAAGAATGTGTTTGGTTGAGGTCAATGACTCAGCATATTAAGGAAATATGTGGTTTGTTTATGAAAAATGATAATCCAAGTACACAATATAAAGACAATGTTGCTTGCATTGCTCAACTAAAAGGAGGATACATCAAAGGAGAAAGAACAAGGCACATTTCACCAAAGTTCTTTTTCACGCATGATCTTCAACAAAATGGTGAAATTAATGTTCAACAGATTCGTTCATGTGAAAATTTGGCTGATATTTTCACTATGAAATTACCAACGTCAACATTTAAGATGTTGATACAGAAGATTGGAATGTGACGTATTCGAGAAATAAAGTGATGTTTTCATGAGGGGGCATAAGATATGCGTTGTAATCTTTTTCCCTTGGCCTAGATTTTGTCCCACTGGATTTTCCTGGTAAGGTTTTTAACGAGGCAGAAAATATAGCGTATTACAGATATGTATGCTCTTTTTCATTCAATAAGATTTTTTCCCACATAATTTTTTCTTAGTAAGATTTTAACGAGGCATATTATCTATTTTTGGACATCCAAGGGGGAGTGTTGTAAAACCTATAATAATAATTGTGGATGTCTACTACAACCACTACTTTCACCCATGATGTAAATAACCTCCCACTACTCATCACTATTATGATTGTAACTCCCACACCTCCATAACCCTTCCCCCTGATCGTCCCCCATGATCTAAATTGTTAATGTTATGTTTAAGACAATCCTTTTGTAACCTTCTATGTAATTGTAACGACCCGGTAGGTTGTTTTGAGAGTTAGCGCCTCGATCCCCTAATAACTACCTTCTCCATGTCTATTTCTGCTTTTGGGACTTGTTGGAACGTTGAGTGATGAAATTCGGAGAGTTTTTGGACACATAGTCCTTATATGTGAGTTTAAGATTTAGAAATCGGACCGTAGTTGGAACTATGGGAAGACGGGTCCGGAATGGGATTCCGTCAACTCCGGTAGCTTCGTTGGGTGATTTCTTAGTTAGGAGCGCGTCCAGAATGTGCTTTCGAGGTTTGTAGTAGATTTAGGCTTGAATTGGCGAAAGTTAGAATTTCGGCGATTTCGGCCGATAGGTGGAATTTTGATATCGGGCTCGGAATGGAATTCCGAGAGTGGTTGTAGGTCTATTGTATCATTTGTGACCTGTGTGTAAATTTGAGGTCATTCGGACTAGTTTCGAGGTGTTTCGGCATCGGTTGTAGAGTTTGGAAATTTCATAAGTTCTTAGGCTTGAATCCATGTATAATTGGTGATTTTGGTGTTATGTGATGTGTTTTGAAGGATCGACTAAGTTTAGGTAAGGTATTAGGGCTGGTTGGTAAGTTTGGTTGAGGTCCCGAGGGCCTCGGGGATGTTTCGGATGCTCAATGGGTGATTTTTGAACTTGGAAAAATAGCTTAACCATTGTTGGTTTTGGTGTCTCGCACCTACGATGGACTTTCTGAAGGTGCGGACACGCAGGTGCGGAAGAGAGGCTCGCAGGTGCGGACTTGGCCAAGTCAACCAGTTCTCACAGGTGCGGTTGAGATTCTGCAGGTGCGGAGCAGCAAATGCAGCCCATTGACCGTACGTGCGGCCCCAGGCCTTTTAGTGGGTTTTCGCACCTGCGATGAATTTTTCGCAGGTGCAGTCCAAGAGGCGTAGGTGCGGAAATCGCTGGGCAGTTTATATCATATTTGAGGGCTTGAATTTCATAACTTGTAAAAATAATTTTGGAGCTCGGAAGTAGGCAATTTAGAGTGAGTTTTGAGGAAAAGCTTCATAGGTAACAATTCCTTACCCTATTTCCTTTTGTATATCATTAATCTATAGCAATTTCTTCCATGCAATCAAGGGATTTAGGTGAAAAATCATGCAAATGGGAAGAAGTTTCCCCAATTAGGAAATTCGAGAATTTAATAGGATTTTGTCATCGGTTTTCGATGATTCTTGTTCGAGTGAGTTCGTGAGTGGGTGGTTGTTTTAAATTTGTAACTTTCACTCAATTCCGAGACGTGGGCCCGGGGGACTTTTTGGGCGATTTTCCTAATTTCGTGTATTATCCTCGAACTTATTAGCTATTTTGATTCCTTAAAATGATATTTACATTATGCAATCGAATTGAATAGATTTGGGCCATTCGGAGTCGGATATTCATAGCAAGAGCGTGGTTTTGAGTTGAGTAGCGCAGTCGAGGTAAGTTGCTTGCCTAACTCTGTGTTGGGTACTTCCCCTAGGTTATTTTAATAGTGTTTTATGTGGTTTGGGCGTCGTGTGCGTGAGGTGACGAGTACGTACACGGGCCATTGTTTCTAAAACTCCATTTTTCCCTCCATGACTTAAATCATTTCACTCCTATTTCACTGAGTCATGTATCGACTATGTAGTTTAGATTAGGAAATAACATGCCTACCTGTTTTACTTGAATTTTTCCTAGTTATTACTATGTGTAACATGTTTAGGTTGTTTTATCTATATTTTTGCTTGTGATTTTTCCTGAACTGTTTAAATAAAAATTATATTCGGTATTTGTACTGCATTGCATATTTAAATTGGGCCTACGGATGAGATTCCAGGAGCTTTCCCCTGTACTGAATTGCATATATAAATTGGAACTACGGACGAGATTCTGGGAGCTTTCCCCCTGTATTGCATAGCATATTTAAATTGGGACTACGGACGAGATTCCGGGAGCTTTCCCCTTGTACTGCATTGCATTGGGAGCTTTCCCCCTCTACTGCATTGCATACTTGTTACTGTGATATATGATGTGCTGAGCCGAGGGCTCCCTGTTATTATTTTCTTTTAGCTCACTGTTCCTGCTGATTTGCCTTAGCTTATTATATCTCTTTGTTCACATTTATACTGTTTTACAATAAAAATCCAGTAGAGCCTTAACCTGACCTCGTCACTACTCGACTGGGGTTAGGCTTGGCACTTAGTGGGTACCAATTTGTGGTGTACTCATGCCCTTTCCTACATATGTTTTTCATGTGCAGATCGAGGTACCAGCGCTTAGTTTCGTGGTTAGGGGTCCGAGTAACAGCTTCTAGGAGACCGAAAGGTAATTCTGCCGCGTCCGCAGAGTCCTTCGAGTCACCTTCCACTCCAGACTTAGATAGATTTTCATGTAAATTTCCTTACGTTGTATAGAGCTATTTTGAGATAGAGCTTGTGACTAAAGTGATATTTCGGGTTTTGGGAAAGTTGTATTTTGTATGCGCCAAGTGGCGATGTTTCATTGTACACTCACTTATTTCGTCTTTATTTTATATCTTCTATTTAATATGTGTTTCCGCAATTAGGCTTACCTAGTCGTAGAGACTAGGTGCCCTCATGATGCCTTCGGAGGGGAAATCGGGTCGTGAAAAGTTAGTATCAGTGTGTCTAGGTTCAGAGGAGTCACAAGCCGGTTTACTAGAGTCTCGCGGATCTGTGTGGAGACATCTGTATCTATCTTCGGGAGGCTATGTAACTGTTAAGAACAATCATATTTCTTTGATTTCCTTTTCGTGCGAATTATTGACATCAGAAATTCTAAAAGTCTATTCTATTCTTTTCCACAGATGGTGAGGACCCGTACTGGGAGGACCGACACCAGGAATTCGAGCCCCCCTGCCAGAGCTGCCAGAGGCCGGGATCGAGGTAGAGGACGACCGTGCGGTGCAGCCCGAGCACCAGCGAGAACAGCGGCAGAGGAGCCTATGGAAACCCCAGCTGGAGAGTCGGCACAGTAGGTCCCTATTGCTGCTCAGAGACTTTCGATGAGCATGTTCAGTACTCTAGCACAGGCTAGATTATTTCCGATAGCTCCCGCTACATCTGAGGCCGGGGGAGGGGCACAGACTCCCGTAGCCCGCACTCCTAAGAAGAGGGGCCAGGTTGATCAGGCCCCGGAGTATATTCCTATGCCCCCAGCGGATCTAGTTCAGCATGATGCTAGGGCAGCGGCTTCTGAGGCCGAGCAGCTCTTACTCGAGAGGTAAAAGAAGTACCACCCACCTACTTTCAGCAGACTAGCTTTAGATGATGCTCTGGTATTTCTTGAGGAGTGTCATCGTATTCTTCGCACTATGGGCATTGTGGAGACCAGTGGGGTTTATTTCACCGCTTTCCAGCTGAGGGGAGCGGCATATCAGTGGTGGCAGGCCTATGAGATGATTAGTACGGACGAGACAGCCTCACTCACTTGGACTTATTTTTCAGAGATGTTTTTGCGAGAGTATGTCCCTTAGAGCCTCAGGGATACTTGACGCGCGGAGTTCGAGCAGTTGCTGCAGGGTACTATGACTGTGTCGGAGTATGCAGTCTGTTTCGGTGAATTAGCTCAACATGCACCAGCCTTGGTTACCACAGTCAGAGAGAGGGTTCGCCGCTTCATTGAGGGACTCCATCCTAGTATCCGGACCAGTATGGCAAGAGAGTTGGAGATGGATATCACTTACCAGCAGGTAGTGAGTATTGCCAGGAGAGTAGAGAGCATGTTTTCCCGGGGCTGAGAGGAGAGGGAGGCCAATAGGTCTCGAGAGACTGGCCATTTTTCAGGAGCTCATGCACCAGCAACACGTCATGGTAGGGCCTTTGTGGGTCGCCCTGTTCATTCAGCCCTTCCAGCAGCCAGCGGTATTCCAGCTCCTCCTAGACCTCAGGAGTTCTATTATGCACCGCCAATATCCAGTGTGCCTCCAGTTCGAGGTGCTATTTCCGTCCAGCCAAGCAGGCCAGCTCCTATTCAGTCTCAGCCACAGCATCCTCCGAGGGTTTTCTTTGAGTGTGGTGACACTCGTCACATGATTAGAGATTGCCCCAGGGCCAGGAAGGGTGCACCTCCACAGTCTTATCGGCCTCCACGTGCTCCACAGGGTCCTCCAGCTATTCTCCCATCCCCAGCTGCCACTCCACCTCCTCAGTCAGCTCGAGGTAGGAGTCGGGGAGGTAGGGGTCACCCTAGAGGGGGAGGCCAGGCCAGATACTATGCCCTTCCATCCCGTTTCGAGGTTATTTCTTCAGACTCAGTCATCACAGGTATTGTCCTTGTCTGCCATAGGGATGCATCCGTATTATTTGATCCAAGCTCTACATATTCATATGTGTCCTCTTATTTTGCTCCACATTTGGGGATATCTCGGGATTCTTTTAGTTCCCCTGTCTATGTATCTACTCCTGTGTGAGACTCTCTAGTTGTGGACCGCGTTTATCGGTCGTGTTTAATTTCTCTTAGTGGTTTTGAGACCAGGGCTGATTTATTAATACTCAACATGGTAGATTTCGATTTTATCTTGGGCATGGACTGGTTGTCACCCCATTATGCTATTCTTGATTGTCACGCTAAGACCGTGACGCTGGCTATGCCAGGCTTGCCGAGATTTGAGTGGAGAGATACCTTAGAGTATACTCCCCACAGGGTCATTTCATTTCTTAAGGCTCGACGGATGGTTGAGAAGGGGTGTGATGCGTACTTGGCCTATGTGAGAGATGTCAGTGTTGACACCCCTCTAATTGAGTCAGTTCCAGTAGTGAGGGACTTTTATGATGTATTCCCAGCTAATTTTCCGGGTATGCCACCCGACAGAGATATTGATTTCGACATTGATTTGTTGTCGGGCACTCAGCCCATTTCTATCCCTCCTTACCGTATGGATCCTCCTGAGTTGAAGAAGTTGAAGGACCAGTTATAGGATTTTCTTGATAAGGGTTTCATCAGACCCAGTGTATCACCTTTGGGTGCTCCAGTATTATTTGTGAAGAAAAAGGATGGTTCTATGCGTATGTGTATTGATTACCGGCAGTTGAACAAGGTCACCATGAAGAACAGGTATCCTTTGCCTCGCATTGATGATTGATTCGATCAGCTACAGGGTTCCATGGTATTCTCCAAGATTGACTTGCGTTCTGGCTATCATCAGTTGAAGATTCGGAAGCCGGATATCCCGAAGACTGCCTTCCGAGCCAGATATGGCCACTATGAGTTTCTTGTTATGTCATTGGGCTGACCAATGCCCTAGTAACTTTTATGAATTTGATGCACAGTGTGTTCCAACCTTATCTTGATTCCTTCATCATTGTGTTTATTGACGACATTCTGGTGTATTCCCGATCATAGGAAGATCATGAGCAGCACTTGAGGACTCTGCTTCAGACTTTGCGGGAGAATAATTGTATGCAAAATTCTCTAAATGCGAGTTCTGGCTTGATTCAGTGGCATTCTTGGGCCACATAGTGTCTTGGGATGGGATCAAAGTATATCCAAAGAAGGTGGAGGCGGTGCAGAGTTGGCCTAGACCATCATCAGCTACGGAGATCCGCAGTTTCCTTGGTTTGGCTGGGTACTATCGCCATTTTGTGGAGGGTTTTTCATCCATTGCAGCACCGATGACTAGGTTGACTCAAAAGGGTGCTCCATTCAGGTGGACTGAGGAGTGTGAGGAGAGCTTTCAGAAGCTCAAGACAGCCCTGACTTCAGCTCCAGTGTTGGTATTTCCTACGGGTTCAGGGTCCTATACCGTCTATTGTGATGCTTCGAGGATTGGCCTCGGAGAGGTGTTGATGCAGGACGGTATGGTGATTTCCTACGCGTCCAGACAGTTGAAGGTGCATGAGAAGAACTATCCAGTTCATGATCTTGAGTTGGCATCGATTGTTCACGCCCTGAAGATATGGCGTCATTATTTATACGGTGTTCCCTATGAGATTTTCACTGATCACCAGAGTTTGCAGCACATATTCAAGCAGAAGGACCTCAATTTGCGCCAGCGTAGATGGTTGGAGTTGCTAAAGGACTATGACATCACTATATTATACCACCCGGGGAAGGCCAATGTGGTGGCTGACGTCTTGAGTCACCAGGCGAAGATTTTGGGGAGTTTGGCATATCTTCCGGCAGTTGAGAGGCCCTTCGTCTTAGATATTTAGTCCTTAGCCAGTCAGTTCATGAGGTTGAATCTTTCAGAGCCTTGTCGGGTTTAGCTTGTGTAGTGGCTCGGTCTTCCCTTTATGACCACATTCGAGAGCGCCAGTATGATGATCCCCACCTTCTAGTTCTTCAGGACAGGGTTCGGCGAGGTGGCGCCAGGGATGTGACTATAGGAGATGACAGTGTGATGAGGATGCAGGGTCGGATCTGTGTGCCCAATGTGGATGGGCTTCAGGAGTTGATTCTTGAGGAGGCCCATAGCTCGCGGTATTCCATTCATCCGGGTACCGCGAAGATGTACCAGGATCTGAGAAGGATGAAAAGGATATAGTGGAGTTTGTGGCCAAGTGTCTCAACTGTCAACAAGTCAAATATGAGTATCAGAGACCGTGAGGGTTACTTCATCAGATTGAGCTTCCAGAGTGGAAGTGGGAGAAGATCAACATGGACTTTGTGGTTGGACTTCCTCGGACTTTGAAGAATTTCGATGCTATTTGGGTGATTGTGGATCGGCTGACTAAGTCATCCCATTTCATTCTGGTATTGACTACATACTCCTCCGAGAGGTTGGCGGAGATTTATATTAGGGAGATTGTTCGCATCCACGGTATTCCTGTATCTATCATTTCAGACAGAGGTACACAGTTCACTTCACGGTTCTGGAAATCCGTTCAGCAGGAGCTAGGCACCAGGGTAGAGTTGAGTACAGCCTTTCACCCTCAGACGGACGGGCAGTCCGAGCGCATAATTCAGATTCTTGAGGATATGTTCTGTGCCTGTGTGATGGAGTTTGGAGGGTCATGGGACCGATACTTTCCACTTGCAGAGTTTGCTTATAATAACAGCTACCAGTCCAGCATTCTGATGGCGCCGTATGAGGCTTTGTATGGTAGACGGTGCCGGTCCCCAGTGGGATGGTTTGAGCCATGCGAGGCCCGATTATTGGGTACAGATTTGGTCCAGGATGCCTTGGACAAGGTGAAGGTGATTCAAGAGAGACTGCGCAGCTCAATCTAGGCAGAAGAGTTATGCGGACCGGAAGGTTTGTGATTTGGCATTTATGGCTGGTGATCAGGTTTTACTTCGGTATCGCCTATGAAGGGTGTCATGAGGTTTGGGAAGAAGGGTAAGCTGAGTCCGAGATTTATTGGCCCTTTTGAGGTGTTGCGACATGTTGGGGAGGTTGCTTATGAGCTAGACCTGCCTCTCAACCTAGTAGGATTTCATCCGGTATTCCACGTCTCCATGCTCCAGAAGTATCACGGTTACCAGACTCATGTTTTGGATTTCAGTTCAGTCCAGTTGGACAAGAATTTATCATATGTCGAGGAGCCAGTAGCTATATTAAATAGACATGTCAGAAAGCTCAGGTCAAAGGATATTGCATCAGTAAAGGTTCAGTGGAAGGGTCAGCCGGTCGAGGAGGCGACTTGGGAGACTAATCACACTCAACTATGTCCAATAAAAGACTAAACGGGCGTTGCAAATATAATCCGGGGTATTATGCCCAGAGTCGATCCCACATGGAATTTACGTATCAATCAAGTCTTTAGAATACGCAACTTTTACTCAATCAATTCTCTCAAGACTTTTTAATATAACTTGGTGATGTTTTACTAATTCTACTAACAATAATAATAACTAGCAATTACTAACAATGTGTTGTAAATAATGATGATAAAGGTCTAAGGTTATGGTTTCCCCCGTTGGTGAACTTACTTCTCGGATACTTCTTATAGTTTGATTAGTTGTCTCTATCAATCATGAACACTCTATCTACCATAAATCTCTCTCAAGTAATTATGATAATTTACTAGACACACTCTCTCAAGTTACGCTAGCTAGATTGCATTACAGTTCACTTTAGATTGCACCCGAGGTATCGTTATCTCTAATCCAACCTCTAAACCCTCGGTTATGACTTTCGTCTATACTCTGGGAGTGGTGTAGTTCAAACAATTACCTAAATATGCACTCTCTATCAAGTAGATACACACTAATTAGGCACAGCTAATTGATGGCCATTCAATTAGCTATAATAAGAACGTAATTGAACAAATAGAGATGAACAATCAACCTAACTATATTAATATTACCACAAGTTGGTCCCCAACGGGTTCACCAAAACCCTAGATTAAGAAAGTTAGCTACTCATATTCATAAATATCAAATCTAAAATAACTTGCATAATTGAATTACAGCGTAATGAACTAAGGAGATAAAAATCAATGTTTTTGCTTTGCTGAGTAGTAATCCACAGGTTTTTCTTCACTTTGATGACTTCCTCTCTTCGAAAATCTCTTCAAGTTGTGTTTTTGGGGTCTATTTATATGTTTGGTATAAACCCTAAACGTGTAGGAGACTTATATTCCAACCGGGAGACACTTAAACTCTTAAAAATCTCGAATTTAGCCGGAACATGGGCTTGGCATTTGGGCCCTGGCGCCTGGCTAACGCCAGGCTAAGGCTGGCGTTTCAGCTCTAACGCCAGGCAGGGTCAGGCGTTTGGGATCTAGCGCCCGGCTATAGCCCGGTGCACTCCTCTTCGCCTCTTGAGCATATTTTCGATGTATTTGCAT